>UESW01002326.1:0-194600 GCA_900491605.1 Calamus simplicifolius
GAATTCAAAATTTTAAGTTTGAATTTAAAATGAATGTTAATGACCTCTCCCTAATTACCCATCATTCCTTATTTTCTAACCTTTTTCGGTTTTTAACTAAAAAGAAAAATGAAAGGGTTTCTTCCTTAACTTCCAACCTTTTTCAGTTTTTTGCTGAAAAGAAGATGAAGGGTTTCTTTCTTATGTTTCAAGAAACATTGAAAAAAGAAAAGACAGGGAGATGAGAAGTTTTTAGGGTGAAAGGGATTCTAGCTATAAAACCTGAGGTAAAATATTTTCTCGATACCTACATCCTTTTGATAATTCCAAGAGCACCTTGGTATTGAAAAGAAGAAATCATCGTCAAAGCCTTGGAGAGGAGCTAGCACTTCGAAGAGGCTGGTCAGGATCAGAACCCCGATGTAGATCACCTATAGAGCCATACACCTTTGTATGCCTTGCAGAAGTTGTACCTATCATCGCCTTTTATTGCTGTGAGTTAGTAAGCATCCAAAGATAAAAGATTCAATAGTTACTGATGACTTAGATATGATCTAAGACACTAGGTCACAAACATAGATATGATCTATGTTATTTGTATTTACATAGATTTGATCTGTATACGTTATTTATATTTACATAGATTTGATCTATGTACTTTTTTTATACCTTTATATATATAATTTTATATATTAATCTTGTTGTAGGCTGATATTGGATTAGATCCAATATCTTATTACTTCTGTTGCGTATTTATTTTAGAAAATTTTAAAATGCATATTTGTAGCCTACAAAAGGTTAACTAACTATAGTATCAGAGCCTGGTTTGTGTTCTTAGTTTCTATCATGCTCTACTCTGAGATGGTCCAATGGAGGAGGCTACTGGTAGTACCCCGGATCATTGTGCCCACGAGCGTCTGATAGGGATATCAAGGATGCACCAATGAGGGAGGCTACTGATAGTACCTTGGTGCGTGATGCCCAACTACCCACAACTCGAAGAGTGCAATATTTTGGTAGGAAGCCAAGTACTTGGATTGGATGGATTCACCAAGCCGTCTGATCATAGGAAAGAAGTAGTGTTTAAAGACCTTTTTCCATTCAATGGGGTCTTCTATGGCATGTAGGGATGCCACTCGTGTCATGACCTATGAAGAAAAAAGTGATGAGGATATATATTAAAACTGTTTTAATCTTATTTTTGGATGGTATGATCATAAATTATTTTAATTTTTGTAAAATTTATTTTACATGTTAAATTAAAATTGTTTCAATTTAAGAGTTTATTGAATTTAATTAAGAAATTAAATTATTTTAAATGACAAAGATATCTAGAAATATGATTTGAAGATCTTAAGTCATTTGCATAAATTTTAAAGGTCATGAGTTAGCTTGAGTTAGATCCTTAATTGGATTAGACCTAAGTTTAGATTAATTGGACTAAAAAAAGAACTTAAATCTAATCAAAAGTTGAGTTAAGTTACATTCTTTTTAGATCTCTCTAATTAGTTGGATTGATTAGTTCATAAATCTAAATGGACCTGATTTGTGGCTCAGTGGTGAGCCCAAGTCTTTAAGCTAATCTAATCAAATCTGATGAAGATCTCACTTACCTGAAAGATATGGTCGATCAGAATTGATTGGGTAGCTCAATGATTGAAGTTAGCTCATATCACCTATGGTAATCAGTATGACTAATTTAGGTACCCATGGACTAATTATTCATGAACCCTTCTACAAGTTAGTGGAAGGATTTTTGATTATGGTCCATGTGCTCTCTTTCATATGTCACACTTTAAAGTGAAACCCTCTAAATTTTTAGGTCCTTAAAAAGATAAAGTTATGGGGATAACTAAGTCTTAGCCTTCCATTAATTGGATGGTAATGGGTCCAATAGTTGGGTGATAATTAACAGACCCAAAGGTCGAATATTCATCAACTATTGGAATTACCAATCCTAATATGATGGCTCAATGTGACTCTCTTAACGGTAGTCAGGTGGGCCGACCAAAGTCGGGCTTGATTATTTATTGGTTAGAAGCATTGAATTTTACATGTTAATGGTTGGACCGAACCAGAATCTTCAATAGGAGGCCCAAAGGCTGATTGAAGTGCACCCTAGGGCAAAATTAATTACTAGAAGTTACTTGGAGAAGTAATTAGTTAAGAACCTACCTTTAGATGTGCATGTGTGAGCTGGCCAAAGTCGGGCTCATGTATTGTCTATTGGATTCTAATACCCACTAAGGAATTAAGAGTAATTCCTTGAATTGGAGGTAGAGGCTACCAGTCTGAATAAAATAGTGGGAGGACCTTTAGACTAAAGTCCATATCTTTAGAATAATAATTCATATATAATAATAGGTTTTTAATTTTCCTTTCAGATAATGTTACCAACTTGTCACTCCATTCGTTGCTTGATAATGAAAAACTTAAGGGTCCCAACTTTGATAGCTGGTATCGAAGGCTCTGGATTGTCCTGGACTATGAACAGATCCTTTATGTGATAACGGATCCAGCACCTGAAGTCCCTGCTCCTAATGCTCGGGGTTCGGTCAGGGATACTTATCAAAAGTGGCTCTCTGATCAGACCATTGTCCGATGCGTAATGCTAGCAGCAATGAACGACGAGTTCAGTCATAAATTTGAGGAAGCTCAGCCAGAGGAGATTCTTCAAAAGTTGAAGGAATCCTTTGGGACACCAGACGATGTTAAGAGGTACAAGGTCTCTTTGCCATCTACAATGCGCGGATGCGTGATGGAGCCTCGGTCACTGATAATGTATTGTACATGATTGAGATGATTGAGCACTTGGACAAACTCAGTTGTCCTTTGCATGAACAACTTGGAAAAGATGCGATACTAAACTCCCTGCCTCTTTCCTATCTTGACTTTCTTGATCATTATAGAATGAATAAGCCTGTTGTAAACTACCATGGTTTACTTGGTTTACTGCAGACTTATGAGAAAGATCACCAGCTCAATAAATGTGTGGTGAATTTAGTGGGAGGTTCTTTGGGATGTCATCATCCCTTTAAGAAAGGAAAAAAGAAAAATAAAAGGAAGAATGTGCAAAATGCTGGAACCAGTCAGGCTAAAAAGGTTAAAGCTGATCAGAGTAAGGCAGAGTGCTTCTTTTGCAAGAAGCAGGGTCATTAGAAGAGGAACTGTCCTCTATATATTGCATCCCTTGATCCGGACAGATCCAAGAAGAGGAAACTGCAAGGAAATGCTAAACAAGGTATTTATATGATAACGCCTTGTAATTTCTCTATCTATGATACTACTAATTGGGTATTGGATACCGGAAGTCCAATTCACATATGCAATTCTTTACAGGGACTTCAAGTTAGTAGAAGATTCGAGGACATGAGAGATTCTTAAATGTGGGAAATGGAAGCCAAGTTTCAGTCCTGGCATTGGGAGTGATCAAACTTGTTTTTAAGTCTTGTACAATCATTTTAAATGAATGTCATTATTGTCCATCTTTTATTTTAAATGTCATTTTTGTAGGCCAATTGGCCATGTATGGTTATGAGCTATCAATAAAGAATGACATTTACAAATCATTATGAATGGTTCTATTATGATGAATGGATATATAGGTAATGGCATATATATACTATCTCGACCTGTTAGTATAATGTATACATCAAGCAAATGTTCTAGGATAAACAATATCTATAATGCTTACTTTTGGCACTGCCGGCTAGGTCATATTAACAATAACATGATAAATAGGTTGAGATAAGAAGGTCTACTTGAGGTTAATGATTTTGAATCATTACCAATCTAAATCTTGTCTTCTGGGTAAAATGACCAAATCATCTTTTAGTGGAAAAGGTGAATGGGCCAATGAAATTCTACGTCTGATACATACCGATGTATGCGGACCTATGAATATCAGTGCCAGGGGTGGGTATAATTATTTCATTACGTTTACAGATGATATTTCGAGGTATGGTTATATATTCTTAATGAGACATAAGTCTGAATAGTTTGAAATGTTCAAACGATATCGTAACGAAATAAAAAAACAAACTAGAAAGTTTATCAAAACCCTTCGATCAGATCAAGGTGGTGAATATCTTTCTAGTGAGTTACTATTATATCTTAAGGAGAATGGGATTCTCTCTCAATGAACACCTCCAGGGACACCTCAGTTAAATGGAGTGTCTAAAAGGAGGAATCAAACCCTGTTAGACATGGTTCGGTCCATGATGGGCTTTGCTTCTTTGCCGATCTCCTTTTGTGGTTATGCTTTAGAGTCAGCTTGTTATCTTTTAAATAGGATTCCAAGTAAGTCCATTAACAAAACACCATATGAGATATGGATTGGGCATAAGCCGATACTCTCACACCTTCGGGTCTGGGCTGCCCAGCTTATGTTAAACGTTTGGAAACAAATAAGTTTGGACCTAGGTCTGACCGGTGCCTATTTGTAGGGTATCCAAAAGAGTCTAAGGGGTATTACTTTTACTTGCCTGAAGAACAGAAGTTGTTCGTCAGTCTTAGGACTATCTTTTTAGAAAAGGAGTTTCTTGGTGAATGAACTAGAACTACTAAGATTGAACTTAGTGAAGTTCAACAAGGAGAAAAATCGACATACTTAAGAGATAATATAGAAGCGGATTTGATTAGATCAAACCTAGAGCCTATACAAGAACCATTAAGGAGATCTAGTAGGGTACTATGTCAACCGGACAGATACTATGGTTTCTTGGTCCGGGACGATGATCCTATTGAACTCGATGAGAACAATGAGGATCCAATCACCTATATGGATGCAATGCAGAGGTTTGACTCTGAGAAATGGCTAGAAGCTATGAAATCTGAAATGGAGTCTATGAAAATCAACAATGTATGGACATTGGTTGATCCACCCGAGGGGATAAAACTCGTTGGGTGCAAATGGATTTTCAAAAGGAAAAGAGGTACAAATGGATAGGTAGAGACCTATAAAGCCCGTCTGGTTGCCAAGAGATATCGTCAATGTTATGGTATAGACTATGACGAAACATTTTCTCCTGTGGCAATGCTCAAATCCATTTGGATTATGCTTGTTTTAGCAGCACACTTTGATTATAAAATCTGGCAAATGGATGTTCGAATAGCTTTCCTGAATGGTGAGCTGGAAGAGGAGGTGTATATGATAACCTGAAGGGTTCACATCCACAGATGAGTTAAAAGTGTGCAAGCTTCAAAGATTCATTTATGGATTGAAGCAGGCATCTTGGAGTTGGAACATGCGGTTTGATAAATGTATCAAGACGTGGTTTTGTTAGAAACAGAGAAGAACCTTGCATTTACAAATAGGCTAATGGTTCTGTGGTTGTATTCCTTGTATTGTATGTGGATGATATTCTCTTAATCGGGAATGACATCCCAGCATTACAGGAATAAAGGTCTAGTTGTCATCTCAGTTTTCTATGAAGGACTTGGGTGAAGCCTCTTATATACTTGGTATGAAAATCTATAGAGATAGATTTAAGAGGCTTCTAGGATTATCCCAATCTACGTACATAGACACTGTGCTAAAACGGTTCAGCATAGAGAATTCCAAGAAAGGCTATCTCCCAATAGGCCATAGAATTTCTCTCTCCAAAAAGGATTGTGTGATAACTCCTGAGAAAAGAGAGCTTATGAGTAGGATTCCATATGCTTCGGGTTCTATCATATACGCTATGACATGTACTAGACTAGACGTAGCATATTCACTAGGGGTAGTGAGCAGATACCAGTCTGACCCAGGTGAAGCTCATTGGAAAGTAGTAAAAACTACCTTAAGTATTTACGACATACTAAGGACCAATGGCTAATTTATGGAGAACCTGACTTAAAACTTGTGGGGTATACTGACTCCAGTTTTCAGTCAGATAGGGATGACAATAAGAGTGTGTCAGGATTTATTTTTACCCTAAATGGAGGAGCGATCTGCTGGAAAAGTTTCAAGCAGCACACTGTGGCGGACTCTGTTTGCGAGGCGAAATATATTGTGGCATCAGATGCAACAAAGGAAGTGTATGGTTGCGAAACTAGGAGTGACACCTTCTCTGGATGGTCCTATTTCGGTGTACTATGACAACACCGGAGCCATTGCTCAAGCCAAAGAGCCAAAGTCCCATCAACGCACCAAACATATTCTGCACCGTTATCACCTTGTACAAGAAATCATGAAGCAAGGTGACATCGACCTTCAGAAGATTGATGGAAAGGAGAACCTAGCCGACCCATTCAGTAAAACTCTTAGAATCAAAAAATTTGATGACCATAAATGGAAGATGGGTATTAGATACTGTTCTGAGTGGCTTTAGTCCAAGTGGAGTTGTTGGAATTGTGTCCTAAAGCCAATCAACTAACATGTAGATGATTGTGCAAGTTGTAAATATATATAAATTATTAATTAATAAAATATTTTTGACAGTTCATCGTATTGCATCTTTCTGAAATAAATTCTTTTGTGATGGAGTCCTTGGAACCATAATCGATTAAATAAAGAGAGGGTTTATTGAGTGGTTCTTAAAATAGTCGCGACCAAATGATATATAGTTATAGAACAACTATGTATCAAGTAAAGATCGTTGTATGTTATATGGGTTGGTTGTCCTCTTTACCAAGGAGCGTGGTGACACTAGTATGACATGCAGGTGAGGTGCATGACATCTCACTGAATGTGACCAATCTACGGAACACTCTTCTGCCAAGAAGTTTTGTAAAGGGATATGGATATAAGTGTCCCTCTGACCTGAGATCACCATGGTAGCTTGCAAGCAACCTACTATACTTTGGTGCCGAATTATCTGGATTGTTAATCCATGACAAAAGGTTTCTGGGTGCAGTAAAGTACTTAAGGAGCAGTGAGTGGATTAAGATGGGATTGACCCCTCCAAATAGTTTGGAATAAATGTCTCACTGTGTTTTAATTTAGCAAACCTTGGCCAGGATAATCCTTATGAGTCACAGGACTTGTGAAGATTGATACACTTTATGGATGAGCTGATTAAGGGTTGGCAGTTAAAACCTAAATCATCTTGAGCATTGAGGGTCAAAGGGATGAATTATATGGTAACCATATGCCAAAGGTTCTTGATTGTTGCTCTACAACCTTTGGCCTATCCGGACGTCGGGTATCATTGCTAGATGGCGACTTTGATTAGTATGGAAGTTTCCAATGCTACTTAGTGTTCAACCTATGGGATCACACACCATAGGGGATTCTACCTGACTAGATGATTGAGAAACTAAATGTTAGTAAATTAATTGGAGGATTAAATTGGCAATACGATTTCTGGCTAGCTCAATTTGATTGAGCTATGAATATCTGGGTCAAATCAAATAGGATTTGGTTTGGGCTCAAATTTAGGTAAGCCTAATGTTAACATCCTTACCCGTTTAAATTCAAATTATGAATTTAAATTTCAAACTAATTTTAATTTTAAGTTTGAAGTTTGAATTTTGAATTCAAAATTTTAAGTTTGAATTTAAAATCGATGTTAATGACCTCTCCTAATTACCCATCATTCCTTATTTTCTAACTTTTTCGGTTTTTAACTGAAAAGAAAAATAAAAGGATTTCTTCTTTAACTTCTAACCTTTTTCAGTTTTTGATTGAAAAGAAGATGAAAGGTTTCTTCCTTATCTTTCAAGAAACGTTGGAAAAGGAAAAGATATGAAGATGAGAAGTTTTTAGGGTGAAAAAAAATCTGGCTATAAAACCGAGATAAAATGTTTCCTCGATACATACATCCTTTTGACAATTTCAAGAGCACTTTGGTGTTGAAAAGAAGAAATCTTATCGTTGAAGCCTTGGAGATGAGCTAGCACTTCGAAGAGGCAGATCAGGATCAGAACCTCAGTGTGGATCACCTATATAGGCCATACACCTTTGTGTGGCTTGCATAAATTGTACCTACCATTGCCTTTTATTGCTGTGTGAGTTAGTAAGCATCCAAAGGTAAAAGATTCAATAGTTACTGGTGACTTAGATATGATTAAGACACTAGGTCACAAACATAGATATGATCTATGTTATTTATATTTACATAGATTTGATCTGTGTACGTTATTTATATTTACATAGATTTGATCTCTTTTTTTAATACCTTTATATATATTTTTATATATTGATCCTGTTGTAGGCTGATATTGGATTAGATCCAATATCTTATTACTTTCGTTGCATATTTATTTTAGAAAATTTTAAAATGCATATATAGCCTACAAAAGGTTAACTAACATCAGCAACAAAAATATGATCTCATTAAAGATGAGATTTTGAGCTATTTATGCACTCAAAAGAAAACAAAGAGAGAGAGAGAGTCTTTGAGCTATCAAAAAATAGGCCTAAAAACCAAAAGAAAAAAAAGGGAGAGAAAAACTTTAACTTTTGTGAAGTAGAAAATTTTCAACTGTAAAAAAAAGTTCTAGCACTAAAGATTTATATTGTCTACAAAGTCTCAGCATCTACCAAATCATACCCTATAAAATTAATACAACGTGAATCCTTTTATATTAGCCATAGCGTAGGATAGTACAAACACAAGAAAAAAGAATCCAATGCGTGAAAAGAAGAAAATTTTCAAAGATGAAAATGTATCGAACCTCCGCATCACGAGAGCTCAGTTATGGATGACAAAAATTTTTAGTAGCGCTGAAGAAAATTTTCAAACATGAAATATCTATCAGATCTCCGCATCACGAGAGCTTAGATATGGATGAAAATATTTTAGTAGCGCTCCCCCTCCCCCGACTAAATTAGTTCCAATTCATCAAATGAGCATGACAATCTAATCTAATACGTGCTAGGTGTTTCACTTCAGCTTCAGAAGACAGATTAATCTCATTTCATTAGCTATATCCCTATTCAACTTTTTCTACATTCTCAAAAGACCCTTCCTGGTAGCTATAGAAGGTGGTGCAGCAAGACTTTTCCTTTAGCCGTAAGGATCACCAAGAAGAAAAATGGCTTGGGCTTGCTGTAAACCCCCGATAAATTAATGGTGGGGAGGATAACTCTCGGTATTTAATTGGGGACACTTGGCACCTAGAGTTATTCTGACGTTTAGGTTTACCAGGATGACGCTTGGATTCCCGAGTCTTTGCGGGTCTGATGGCTTTTCTTGAATATAATTTTATTTGTCATAGAATGTGGCCAATAATTTTATTTCAAGCCTAGTGATATTTTAATCAAATCGGAACATATCTCATGAGTAACCCGGTTCAAACAAACCAGATTGGTTCAGATGAACCAGGCTTGGTTCAGATGAACCAAGCTCCTGGACTGTTGGGTTCCCCAGACTGACGCTTCGCTCCAAGCGAAGCGTTTAGCCTTCCAGGAAACCCCCGATCCGAGGCGCTGCATAGGTGAATAAATAGGGAGGAGAAGGACTTCTTCCTTCACGCTGGTGCTTCTTCCATCAGGTAATCCCTGGCTTCTAGAGAGAGAGTGGGAGAGAGAGAGACAGAGACTGGGAGACAGAGAGCACGAGAGGCAGAGAGATGGAAACCGGCCGGACGAACCTTGGTTCAGGCCCGGCGGTGTGCTCGCCGCCGCGCCGGGCTTGAGCCTTGGTTGGCGACCCTGCCGGCGCCGGGGGAGGCATCCGACGGGGTGGTGGTGGAGAGAGAGAAGAGAGAGAGGGCCAATCGGCCCTCCTCTCGCGCGGTGGCGGAAGCCGAAGTTCGGCTGCTGGTTGGTTCGGGCCCGGCGGCGTGCTCGCCGCCTCGCCGGGCCCGAGCTTTGGCCTGTCGCCTCCACCGGCTCCGGGCGTGCATCCGGTGGAGGTCCGGCCAGCCAAGGTGGCCGGCCGTGCCGCCGGCACAGCATCATGCGCGCGGTAGAGTGGAAGAAGATGAGAGAAATTGAGGGAGAGAGGAGGTTTGGCGGCCGGCCGCGGCGGTGGCCGGCTCTGGCCCGGCCACTGGTGGCCGGGCCGCCCTCAATTTGGCCGGCGGTGGCCCCGGCCGCCAGCTAAGTTCCGTCCCCTGTTCGGTGAAACAGGGGATCGGGTGGAATGGGTTGAACCGGGCCGGCTGGGCCGGCCGGTTCAGGTCCTTTGGGCCGTGCAGGGGTGAGTTTTGGGACTGATTTTTGGGCTCTGTAACGGGCCAGGATTAGCAAAATATTTATATGGCTAGAATGTGGGTGAATTCTAGTTTCTTGGGGTATTTTTACTTCCCCAATTGGGTGTGTATAGTGGGAGATATTCAAGCCCAAAGTTGGGCCCATGAACTAGTCTGGGTAGGGTCTTAAGGGTCATTTTATTAATTAGATTCCCATGAATTAATTATGTACATTGATCATGTAGGTGCCCAGACATCTGATTAGTTGGTGCATCATTTGGATTTTTGCGTAGGAGGTAAGTAAGACTATTATGCAATTTAATTATTTAATTAATAAATTGAGTATATACAGTTTGCATGCATTTTTATAAATTAACTGAATTGTCTATGTAGCATGGAACTGTGGATTTCAAATGAACAATTATATGATTATAATGATTGGTAATATTGTAAGAAATGATTTATTGATGTATATGCCAGAATATGATTGCCTATACGACATGTTTATATTGAGGTGATTATATGCATTTCCTTGTACTGTGCAAACCACTGTGAGATATTGTGAAATACAGATGCATGATGCACATGTGATGAAAATGTTAAATAGATTTATATGTGTCGCCGTGGTTCTCCTTTACTATGGCCCCACACATTGTAGATGTGTTCTGTTTGATTTTTATGGCCTCACACACTGGAGATGTATTCTGTTATGATATGGCCCCACATATTGTAGACATGTTCTGTATGATTTTTATGGCCACATACACCGTAGAGTGTGTTATGTTATGGTATGGCACAACATGTCTTACAATGTGTTCTGTTTGATTTTTATGGCCACATACATCGTAGAGTGTGTTCTGTTATGGTATGGCCCCACACATCGTACAATGTGTTTTGTGGATGTTGATGGCCATGCATCTGGAGGATGTGCTATGATTGAGGTATTGCAGGGCCGTGGGACACATAGGAAATCTATAATACATAAACAGTGAGTTTGCTAGAGTGCATATTCTGATGCTTATCAAATGTTCAATTTATGTTAAGTTGACAAGATGCATATGTTGATGGCATGTTAAATATAATTCAAGTATGATATGATTGTATATAGGCTTACTTATTGAGTGTAAACTCATTAAACCTTCATAATGTTTTTCAGAGCCTCAGGGTTGATGATGGATATTCGGAGTGGATGGAGCTCCTAATAAATAAAATAAGAACCATTGCATTGGTGTAACCCTATTATGTTTGTGTGTAGGGCTTGTTATGGCCTAACTTTATTAGCATGACTTGGATGTAGGGTTTGATACCCAAAACTTATAACTATCATTTGTATTATGGTTGGTTTCCATATTCATTTCCATTTGAATCGTATATCAAGATTTTTAAGACGCCTTGCGTGCCCGGCACGCGGTGGGTTGTCACCCTAGCTCAAAACTTTTGGGTCTGGGACGTGACAGCTTTTATGGTATCAGAGCTCAGGTTATGACCTAGGGACACGAACATATTGACATAATAACACGTAAAGAACATATGACCCTAGGGACACGAGCATATTGACATGATAACACGTAGAGAACATATTTTGATGACATTATACTTAGGGAAACCTGACACTCTAGGCAAAATACTAGGATGATATAGAGACAATTATGACTTTCAAGGAATTTCAGGAAATTATGCTTTGGAAGCTTGAAAATTAAAGTTTATCAAGATATTAATTGAATTACAAATTTGATAGGGATTAAGAATGAACCATCGCAAGCCAATGATATTATGTGGGCTCCCTGGCTGGTAGCCTTGACCAGTGGGGAGGTCAAGGGGCTTCTAGAGGTTTTAGCTCCATTAAACTTGTTAGAAATGATTCGTAGCAGTTTCAGACCTTTAAATAATATGGGAGATGAAATTTTAATTGGATATGCAATAAAAGATAGATGAATATATGGAATAAACATAGTAGTGGAAAATTGCAATTGATGACTAATATGACTAAGATAACACTATTATGTTCATATTGCAATTGAGTTGATATATGGATTTTGAGGTATTAAATCTGAATTTGAATGTGGATAAAATGAATTTTATTTATAGAACTTACATTGTTGATATTGTAAGTTTAAGATTATGAGCTAATCTGCTGGTTATAGGGATGATTAATATTGATGATATTTTGAGAATGAAATAGTTAACTACATATTTTGAATTGAGTACTTTCTGAATTTGAGTCTGGATGGATAAGTATATATAGTGAATTTTACTAAGAGAACTTTTATTATGGATATTGCATGTTCAAACTGATTGTTAATTTGCTAGATATGGAGATGGTTGATATTGATGAAATAGTTGACTGCATATTATATCATGATGGATCATTTAGGAAGATTATAAAATTTTAAATTCTGAGACAATTACTGTTTAAGTTTTTGAGAGCAGTAGACTCTATTAATCTTTAGAACTGATTTTGGCTATAAATGACCAAATATTTTGATGGTAGAAAGTGAAAGATTTTAGCAAGAATGAGAATAAGATAAACTCTACTGATAAAGAATTTTGTGGAGATTTTCATCTGTTAATAGATTTCTAAATCAAGATATCTATTCATTAATTTATTGTGCCTTTCTTCATAGTATCTAAGGAGATATCTTTCTCTAGAATGGATAAATTATCAATCAGCCGTAAGTGACATGAATCTTTTCTAGGAAAAAGGAGGGAGATGATTTTATTTTGACTATTGCTAATTATGGATTATGGTTAAGAATACGTCTACTATCACTTTCAAGTCATAGAGAGATTACTATAATTTTCAATTATATCTTTCGAATGGTAAGTGCATTTTTAATCTTGATTGACCTTATAAGTCTTGTATCCATCTGAGCTAGATTAGTGAAGTCACTTTGAGATATTTGAAGGGTTTAAATTAGTTGGTCATGTTATGGCATGGGACATTGCATAATCTATAGATGATTTTGATAATCATTGGTAATGAAATAATCGATTCAAGAATTTGAATCATTTAAATTGCATTATTTATTGAGGATATACTGACCTATTCATGAGAAATTGATTGGTTATGGTGGTATTATTGATAATTATGAAGGAGATAAAATAATTATACTGGTGATTAATGATGGCACTATTATTCAAAGAAATTAAATTAGTTGATTATGATAATTATGATAGATATCCTAAATGATTGGCATAATGTTCATTGATGTTAGCTTGAAGTATTCTAGAGTGAAACCAAGTATGTTATGATGATTAAAATATGTGTCGTAATGATTAATGACACATTCAACTATTTATGAGTTGAGAAAGCATTGGAAGTAAACTATCTTATACTTAATTCAAAAGAACTTGGAACTGCCTTATCGAGGAATTAATAGTAATTGATATAGGTTATTAACCTTAAGAATGGATGACATAATACATGTGATGGACCCTATGATATTTATAATGATTGTGTTGTGAGAAGTTAAGGTATATATATAAAAAAAAAAGGATGACAGGAAAGAAATACTTCTTAAGGAATTCAATTTTATTTGGTAGAAAGATCAAATTAATTTTGAAAGTTGGACATGTCATTTGGGTGCTTGGGAATGAAATAAAAGTTTGCTAATGAGTATCTTTAATAGTACAAAATTTGTGGACATTTAATTTCGAGGATGAAATTTTAGTGAGATGTTAATATTTGTTTTTGGTTTAATGGTAAACTGCGTAAATTGAGTCTGAACCCATTTTCTCACTCTTCTAATTTGATGATGTTTTCATAAGGCTTAGTGAATTAAGCAGAATTTCTATCCAGCTTCCATCCTCAAATAGATGGATAATTTGCAGGAACCAATTAGATTTTAAATGATATACTGCCAGCCTGTGTGATGGATTTAGAAAGTGCTTGGTATAGCTTCTTACCCTTAGTGAAATTGCTTATTTATTGATTACCAAGCCAACATTCAAATGGATTCATTTAAGTTGTCTATGATATAAGGTATAGATCCCCTTTTTATTGAAATAAAATGAGAGAGAAAGTTTTGGTTACTGAGCTGGTTTAACAAATATGAGAAAGTATCAAAGCAGCTTCATGTAGCTTCGAGTCAATAGAAAAGTTATGTTGATGTTAAACAGAAAGATTTGAAATTTCAGGTTGAAGATCATTTGGAAGTTTTACTAATCAATGATATGATGAGATTTGTGTTAAAGGTGTTTTGAGCCATAATACATTGGGCCAATTGAGATTTTGATCAAAATAAAGGAGGTGGCTTATAGCTTAGCACTATCTTCATTACTCTTTGGGGTGTTCAATTTGTTTCATACCTTTATGACAGAGGAGATATATTTTAAACCCTGTTATGTTCTAGAACTTGAACCAGTTTAGCTTAAGAAAGAATTGACTTATGAAGATCATCTTGTGCACATTGTGGATCGCTAGGATTAAGTTTTGAGATGGTGTAGTATTCCTTATGTCAAAGTTCAGCGGAGCAATTATTCTGAGAGGGAGATTATCTGGGAGTCTAAGGAGAAAATGAAAAAAGAAACATCCACAATTATTTGTATCTTATTACAGATCAACGATGTATCGATGACGGTGACTTTTGAATGAAGTTTAGCTGATTATGAGATAGAAAAATTTGGATTTGTATTCTATTGGATGTATATCAAATTTCGAGGCCGAAATTTTTATAAGGAGGGGAGAATGTAAACCCCCGGTAAATTAATGGTGTGGAGGATAACTCTCGGTATTATGGTTGGTTTCCATATTCATTGCCATTTGAATCGTATATCAAGATTTTTAAGACGCCTTGCGTGCCCGGCACGCGGCGGGTTGTCACCCTAGCTCAAAATTTTTGGGTCTGGGGCATGACACTTGCTTAATCCGTTTGGGCCTCACAAGGCCTCACTGACCCACCAGCCTGATCTTGCCCAAATCCTTCAGCTTAACCCAAATTCAAATCAGCCCTCTTGGGCCTGGCTAGTCAGACTCGGCACCAACGTCAGAGTCGGTCTTAGCACTGATGCTAGAGTCGGTCTTAGTGCCGATGCCAGATCGATCTTAGTGCTGATGCTAGAGTCGGTCTTAGTGCTGATGCCAGAGTCGGTCTTAGTACCGAGCTAAAGTCGGTCTTGGTGCCGATGCCAGAGTCGGTCTTAGTGCCGAGCTAAAGTCGGTCTTGGCACCGATGCCAGAGTCGGTCTTGGTGCTGACACCAAAGTTGATCTTAGAACCGACACCAGAATCAGTCTCGACGTTGACGCCAGAGTCGATCTCAGCATTGACTCTAGAGTTAGTACCAATGCCATTGTCGGTCTTAACGCCGACACCAGAGTCGGTCTTCGAATCTCGGTAGGACCAAGCTATCTCTGTACATCGGCAAGGCAAGCTATCTCTGAACCTCAATAGGGCTGAGCTATCTCCATACATCGCCAGGATCGATCCTCATCCCCTCAACGTAAGCACCATTACTGCTTCAAACCATGTCGGATATCTCGAAGATGAACCATCCCGGTCGTAAGGATTGCAGAGTGAGCTTTCCTAAACAAAAATGGAAGCCAAATATAGCACTCCATTCATGATCAATGGAATTTTAAATTTTTGATAAAGCGTCTGTCAGCTTCATTAATTACCGATCCCCGTAACCGATGGGATTCCAGCCTTATTGGATGCCAACTTCCTAAAATACGTCCAAAAAATTAAGCAACAGCTCACCTCCTCAGCAGCGCATAATTGCCAAGTCCCAAGACCCTTCAGGTATGCTCTCAAAAGCAATCTAAGCCCAAAAAACTCTAGCAAAGTTCATTGCTCTTGAAAAATCATCTTAAGGAAGGAGATCATTCTGTTGAAGCCTTCTCCTCTCATCTGATTGCTGAAGATTTTTATTGATTTAAATATTAAAGAATCTTTTACAGAGATCATCACATGCTTCTTGCGTAAAGACTGCATAAGATATCTGTCAGTTCTTAAAAAAATATCAATCATCGTTGCATAAGAAAAGGTCATGACATCGGTACTGCCAGTGATAAATGTGTCATTAAACTTTTTTTTTTTCCTTTGAACTTCCCGTGTCATGGCGTACCATTCCAGAAGGCCCCACAGTAAGGTTCCTCGATTGCAAGTGTCCAGATAAAAAATATCACACCTACACCTATCAAGTACACTATCTTTTAATTAAGTTCAATAGTAATTTTTGGTCCATGGCTTTAAGCTTCAGCCAACTGGATCCGATCGAAGTTGATCTGAAGTTGTAATAATTTATTTATTAAAAGATTATTTAATTTTAAAATTAAAAATATATTTTATAATATTTTATTATATTTTATTATCAATTTATAGTTGATTCTGTTTACTAAGAGTGAGTTCATAAAATATCATATCATTTTTTTTGGTTTTAATGTAATAAGCTACTGACCCTGATGGAAGCAACACCATCTGATTTTCTTAATAATTTTTAAATAAATTTTATGGTAAATATTTTTTTTTTTAGTTGTATTACCATTTTATTGAATGAATGTTTATGGAATAAAAATTTTATTCTAATTAGTTAATTATTTTTATAATAAACGCTTTGCATGCTTTACCTGCAATGTATTATCTTAATCTAAATTTACTATAAGGTCTTGTACATGACAACTATAAATATTAGAGTCGATTTGAGTGTGCAAAGTTTAATAGAAAGAAAGAAAGAATTATTTATGGAATGCTGGTAAAGTCTTGTCATGATATGAAGCTATTTTTGAAGCATCAATGATCCCGTTTTGAATAGATTTTAGCTAACTTATGGTGTACAATTAAAACGTTGTTTAATAAGGAAAGAGATCGTGGAGTAAAAAACTTGGTACCACTTTAAAAATGAGATTTTGATCTATTTATGCATTCAAAGAGAGAGAGAGAGAGAGAGAGAGAGAGAGAGTGTGTGTGTGTGTGTGTGTGTGTGTGAGCTATTCAACAAATAGGCCTAAAAACTAAAAGAGAGAAAAAAAAAGAGAGAAAAACTTTAACTTTTGTGAAGTAGAAATTTTTCAACCGTAAAAAAACTTTCTAGTGAGAGACTAAAGATTCATATTGTGTTCGAAGGTCTCGTCATCCACCAAATCATACCCTATAAAAATGATTGAATATGAATATTTTTAAATTAGACATAATGTGGGATATAGTACAAACACAAGAAAAGAAGAATCCAATGCATGAAAAGAAGAAAATTTTCAAAGATGAAAAACCTATCAGATCTCCACATCACGAGAGCTCAGATATGGAAGAAAAATATTTTAGTGCTACAACAACCCCCCCCCCCCCCCCCCTCCCACAAAAAAAAAAAAAAAAAGGTTCTAATTTATGAAACAAGGATGGTAATGTAATGTAATACGTGCGAGATGTTTCACTTCAGATTCAGAAGACAGATTAATCTTGTTTCGTTAATTATATCCCTATTCAACATTTTCTATATTCTCAAAAGACCCTCTACCAGATGAAATTAGAGCCTACAACATAGATTTATTGAGGAAGACTACAAGAACTGTCTGAAGCCAGAGCTCTCCCAGTTGTCAACAAAAAGCCAATCATCACATCTCTTTTCCACTGAAAGAATACAATTAAAATCTTCTATTACCAATAATAGATAATCAAGAACCGCAATATTTGAATTTTAACTCAAAGCTTTTGCCTGATAATACTATTTGCACCGGCATAAACCAATGTACCTCTATAAAAC
Source organism: Calamus simplicifolius (assembly GCA_900491605.1). NCBI lineage: Eukaryota > Viridiplantae > Streptophyta > Magnoliopsida > Arecales > Arecaceae > Calamus > Calamus simplicifolius. The sequence goes on from UESW01002326.1 coordinate 17,739, forward strand.
ATTACACCTTCGTATTACTTCATTACACCCCTATAGAACATTACACCTCTATAGAAAAAATACAAGCATAAACCATTTCTTGAAAAGTGATAAATTGGAAACTAATTTATGTCACTAAATAGATACTACATCCACTATAGAACATTACACAAGGATATAGAGGTCATTCTAAAGGATCATAACAGCTATATGCTCTACTTTACCCATATATATTGTTCCCATTATTGGCATGCTCCGCAAAGAAATTCATGTGCCCGTTGTAGCTTGACGCTTATTGAGAGGAATCCTTAGTTTGATCAGGTGGATCTTTGTATTCAGTGGATGACAAATAATAAAGAATTTGGCTCCGATCTCCCATGAGTTGCTGAAGAGCCTTTGGGAACGGTGGCACGTTCACCTCCAAAACTCCCTCTAGGATCAGTACCACCTGTCCCATTGTAGGCCTGTGAGCCTCGGAGTCTTGAATGCACCAGCAAGCAACTCTGCAGACTCTGGTCAGCTCTTCAATGTCAGCAACACCATTCAATCTGTGGTCTAATAAGCAAAGTATATCACCTTCAATGACCTTTGTTGCAGCCCAGGAAGGATTAAAGCTTATGCATCCATCCCCGGAGTGCCTAATGTTTCGCTGGCCTGTTATCACCTCAAAGAGCATCATCCCAAAGTTGTAGACGTCAACCTTGGATGTGATTGGTAGGCCTGAAATCCACTCGGGTTCGAGATAGCCAATAGTTCCCCTCATCGTTGTCAGTAACCTGCTGAAGTCACGACCTACGAGCTTCGCCATGCCGAAGTCTGCAATTTTGGCGCATAACTCCTCGTCTAGAAGTATGTTCTCTGGCTTTATGTCACAGTGTATGATGCACTCCCTGCACTTCTCATGCAGATAGGCTAATCCTCTTGCGATCCCAAGAATAATTCGATGCCTCGCATTCCAGTGTAGAACTGAGGAATCATTCTGAAAGAGATGATAGTCCAAGGAGCCTCCAGACATGTACTCATAGACTAAAAGCCTTTCATTGCCCGCTAAGCAGAACCCGTAGAGGCGAACCAAATTGACATGCTGAATGGTACCCAATGTGCTGACTTCGGCTCGGAATTGTTTCTCTCCTTGTCTGAGGCCTTCAAGCTTCTTCACAGCTACTTCAATTGCATCGGTTAAAGTTCCTTTGAAAACAGACCCAAAGCCTCCACTCCCCAACTTCAAAGAGAAGTTCTTGGTCGCACGCTGCAAATCACCATAACTAAATTGCATCAGAGAACCATCAACTGGTTTTGCGTTCAGAGTTTGTTTCCTCCTTCGAATTGCCCAAATTAGCCCGAAGAGGACACATGATATAATAAAAATTCCAGAAATAACGCTAAGAGGGATATAAATCGCAAACTTATGTGAACTACTTGAACTTGGAAGATCAGAAGCAGCAAGCCGGAGATAAAGAGTCGCAGCTCCAATATCACCATCGTAGAGTTGTTGAAGGTTCCGAAGGTCTCCAGTCCAAATCGAGCATCCACTCTCATAAGCATACGCACTACATGAGCAGTTGTTCAAGCAAGCCAGTTTACAGTCTTCCGAACATCCAACTGTCAAATTATGTGGATTGGTGGGCAACTTCATATTGGTCATCTTAGAGAATCCATCTTCCTCTCCTCCAACCAAGCTTTTGTTACTGCATTGCAAATTGGTTTTCCTCATGCATCCTGAATTCCAATAATTCGATTCCCATTCTTTGACTGAAGCTGGTCTGAAACCATTGGAGCACCTGCAAATACTCGAGCTTTCCTTAGTCGCAAATACCAAAAGCTCCACATAAAGAGTATACATCACATTGAGCCAAAGGCATCGTCAAGAGTGTCTGCCACTGTTGGGATCCATTCAGCCAAAACATTTGCCTTAATAGCCCAGATGAATCAATTACACCCGGGTGAAGGTAGAACTGTGGACGACGTTATACGCGGCCTGCTTCCGCTGCCTATTGTCGATGAAGGTGAAGTTGATGAAAGTAGTTTCGATGGCACTAGGAGCCCCGGAAAGTAGTAGCCATTCCATAGCCCCGTAGTCCAATAAATTTCAGAACCATTCCACATCAATACAAATTGATTGGATCCATCAGGGTCCAAGCTTGCAGTGAAAGGCCCGAGGGCAGGGTTCTCAGGATTCTTCCATGAAGTCATCCTCTGATACTCCCCTGTGATCTTGTTGACTCCAATCCATCCACCAGGCATGAATGTGTCCGTTGGATGATCAAAGCTCTGCCAAATCGTACTGGTCGAACCATTTCTTAGAACAAGATTTCCGGTGTCGACAAGCACTGCAACGGTGGAATCTGGGTTGATGGACTGGAATTGGAAGACCATACTGGGATTTTTGAACTATTGAGAAGGACCAGTTTGCCATCTTCTGAGATTTTTAACTCGGCAGAGGAGGTGTTGGAGATGGGTGTTGCTTTGTTTGCCACCCAGATGACGGTTCGGATGGCAATTTTTTTGTACCAGATGCCCACGTAGTAGCTACTAGTGTTACCTGGTGCGAAGAACCCCATCTCAAAGTTGCCATCGTCGGACACTATGGTCTTGTTTCCGGAGAGGGATTGGCCCCAAGAGATGTTATCAGCAGTGGCTAAGCAGAGTTGGATGTGAAGAGAAGAGAAAAGAAATAATAGAAGAAACGTAGAAAGAGAGGAGCATGGCGTCATCCTGGTATCCATGAGGGAAGAAGGAACGGAAACCAGCCTGCTACATAGATATATGAAAGGGGTTTTCGTCGGCTGGCAATTCGTCCAACCGTCGGCTATTGCCGGCACTTTTTTTGGGTGAGGGACCGGTCGGGGATTACGACTCAATCAGCCTTAAATCCGGCTGTCATCTTTCGTGAAACAGAGTAAAACAGAGGCTAAACGGATAGTAAAGCCCGGCGGCCATTGGCGGCTCACCGGCGACATCAAAGATGAATGGAGAGGAAGAGGACCAAGAGAAGAAAGAGGAGATCTCATCGGCGTGATTTGGTTGCCGGATGGAGGGAGAAGACGACTGCCCCTACACTACAGCGTTTCTCCGGCACTTCCAACGCCCGGCCGCTGCTGGTTCTTTGGTTCGAAAGAAGGGCCTAGGGTCGATTAAATAGAGGAAGACGAAGGCTTTGATTAAGCCTCTTCCATGCCTTCCATGAGTCCGGGAAGGAGAGGCTGACGGAGGGGCTCTCCTGTGGACTTTAGTTGTCAAAGCCGGCCAAAAGTGGACCAGGCTAAGCCAACGATCAAATGCGGACCGAGCTACGCTAATGGTATCACACTTGCAGCAAACTAAAAGTACTTTCCAAAAATATTACTGAAGAAGTTATTATTTATGTAAATAATTAAAATCTTCAAAGCATAATCGATACAAAGCTAAACATATACTAGTATAAACTTTTACATACACCCGAGTGATATAACCATAACGAATTATTTCTGCCCTCTGTTCAATATGTTCTCCGATGGAAAACTCAAATGCCAACTTAGTAACCATATGAAAAATGAAGGGATAAATTTGAAAGAAAGTTTTTTACCACTGAGTCATTGGCATGAGAAGAAATGAACTCTGAAGCTTCCTAAAATATATTGATAGGACTATACAGAACTGCTTCAATTCTGTCAATGAAAAATCATAGATAGAGGCCATAAAATATGATATATGGTAATAATACTGTCATAATTATTATATATATATATATATATAAAGAAGTAGACATGATTATATTCAAATATAATCAAGACTACATTCAATCATCTTCCCACTCTTCAATTCATATAGCTCATGGAATCTATGTAAATTCAAGGAGGAAGAAGGTGACCAGATCTTGAATGTAGCGAGGTGTAGATTTGACCATTTCTGCACTCTTGGATCCACACAATTTATGGATCCTAAAGATAGAAAAAGTGAAAAGGAGGGGATAGCTCCAAGATCTGTGTGGCTCCAAGGTAAGAAAGATAATCAGATGCTGGACTACGTTATATTCAAATGTAAACAAAATTAGATTCAGTCACCTCCACCATTGATTCACATGATTTATGAATCTTGAAGATGAAAAAGGTAAAAAAATAGAGTAGCTTCAAGATTTGTGTGGATCAAAAGATAGAAAAGATGATTAAATTTTATCCTAGTGATGCGGGGTAAAATCATCATTACGTTAATATCTGTGCGCATGACGAAAAGGTTGGGATCGCTTTCGATTTTTGATTTGCCAGTTGTCGCATCCGAAAGAAGACAAAGCCACTACATCTCAGCAAGACCGAAGTATCTTCATACCTCGGTCAGATCGAGCTATCCCCATACCTCGGGCATACTGAGCTATTCCCATACCTCGGGCAAACCGAGCTATTCCTATACCTCAGCCAGACCGAGATATCCTTATACCTCGACCAGACCGAGCTATTCCTATGCCTCGATCAGACCGAGGTATTCTTGAACCTCTGCGGAGCCGAGCTACCCCTACATCTAGCCCAATTGTATATACTACCTATCGTCATGATGAATCATTCACACGACGGACGGCTCCGATCGCTTGATTTCTAAAGTGAATTCCTCAAAATTAACAAAAGTTCAAATCCATGATTATCTTGCAAGATTATAGCCATGCCCCCCCTAACTATCCTAGGAGGACAATAATGCCAATAATGCCAAATGCAGCCTAGATTCTATAAATCGCCGAATATCAAAGCATTAACTAGCCTCTCTATCCGTTGATTCTCTAACAAACAGGATTCGAATCTCACTGGCCTCGTAACAAACCTGATTCAGATCAAAACCAAATCATTCCGATTTCCCCACCTTCTAAGATACGTTTGAGGAATCAGGTGAGCAACCTGCTAATATTCAGATAGTCTATAAATACCTTTCTCAATAACTTTTTAGGTACGCTCACTCTCTCACTAAAAAATCCATTGAAGCTCAAGCAGAGCATTCAGAGCTCTCGAGAACCATTCTTGAGAAACACTTCTGCAAGAGCCTTCTCCTCTTATCTGCTCGCTATGAATCTTCACTGACTTGGGCGTCGGAGGGTCTTCCGCATAGGGCCACCCCCAGCATTCTTTGTGTGGGGACTGATTTGTAGGTCCGTTCGAGCGGAGGAACGACACCCGGATCCATAGGTGGATCGCGCCCGAGTTGAAAACGGATTTCTACGGAAACACCTGGCTACACTATAGCTAAGCCCCTCTTAAAACCTATGAAATTTAGATATAAATAATATAATTTTATTAACTTATGATTTGAATCATTGAATATGATTTATTATTTTTAAAATTTATATACATCAAAATTTTATAATTTGAGAACTTATAGGCATTCATCAAGTGATTAAAATATTAGGCAATGCATGTTATATAATATAATACATATGTTGGGTTATAGTTTAAGGGTTTACAAATGATGAACCTATTCAATGTTTGCATCACTTGATGCATAGTTTAAGAATTTTTAAATAAATTTTGATGTATAAAAAGATAGTAAATTACACTTAATAATTTAAATTTTAAATATAAACTTTTATTATTAAAATTTAATCTTAATTGGTTCTATCTTAAGTACAATAATTAAAATCAAGCAATCATACCCCTTGCATGTATAAAAGAGAAAGGGGCTGCAACTTTGTTTATAGGTCTTTTGAAAAGGAATATCATTTTGAATTTGTTAAAAGGAATATATTAAATTTCTTTCTACCTCTGCTATAAAATTTCTTACGCATGTATTGACATGATACCATTTGCTGCTGGTCTTTATTTTCCCTTTTCTTCTTTTTCCCTCCCTTCCTTCCTCTATTTTCAACGTTTACCAGTCATACTACTGCACTTTGGTTGGAGAATCAGTTTGCACAATGACAATTTTGTCCCCCAATCAGGCTGTTCTCTTCACTGATAAATGATCTGGTCATGAGAGCATTTTACTCACTTGAATTATTGGTGGACGGCTAGGAATGCATTCTCCATTTGATTCAAGAAAAAGTCTTGCTACATTATTCTTCGGTGCAGCAAATATGCATCGAATGCATGAATTAATCGTACGCTTATGCTATCACGCATACGGTGGGTATTATGATCCATTGAGCCATGGTATGTACGGTGATATAGATGTACAATAATTTATGCATTCGATGCGCGTTTGCTATACCAAAAAATGGTGCAGCAAGTTTTTTCCTTGATTCAGATAGGATTGAGGTCAAGTCAGCCCACCTTTGATGGGCAAAAGAAGCACAGGTACATGTTGAAAATTCTAGGTGTTAAGCAAGCTAATAATCAACCTCTAGATGCATATGAAAAAACTCTTACCATTGGTGCAGCAAGTTTTTTCCTTGATTCAGGCAAGATTGAGGTCAAGTCAGCCCACCTTCGACGGGCAAAAGAAGCACAGGTACATGTTAAAAATTCTAGGTGTTAAGCAAGCTAATAATCAACCTCTAGATGCATGTGAAAAAAGTTGTACCATCGGTGCAGCAAGTTTTTCCTTGATTCAGACAGGATTAAGGTCAAGTCAGGCCACCTTTGATAGGATTAAGGTCAAGTCAGCCCCCCTTTGACGGGCAAAAGAAGCATAGGTACATGTTGAAAATTCTAGGTGTTAAGCAAGCTAATAATCAACCTCTAGATGCATGTGAAAAAAGTTGTACTGTCAGTGCAGCAAGTTTTTTGCTTGATTCAGACAGGATTAGGTCAAGTCAGCCCACCTTTGACGGGCAAAAGAAGCATAGGTACATGTTGAAAATTCTGGGTCTTAAGCAAGCTAATAATCAACCCCTAGATGCGTGTGAAAAAAATCGTACCATCCCCCAACCCACGTCGAAACATCCTGCCAAAAAACAACCCGCGGCATAATTTCCAAATATAATCCTAAAAATTATTTAGAACTTAACCCGATGCAAATAAGTCCTAAAAAATCCAAATCAATGAGGTTAATTTAAATAATATATCTCTAGGCCCATTCATCTAATCAACCTATTTCGTTTTTAGCTAGCCCTGAACTGATTTAACTGGATTAATTAGAGCTCAATCAAGACATTAAGTTGCTTAACTAGTGTTTAATTAGACCAATTAAAGCTCAACTAGCTTCGACCAACATAACTCAGACCCACAGCAATTAGTCCATAACTTAGTGCTCACAAATTGATTACTTTGGTCCTAGAACATTCTATCCTAAAAGGATTTATGCCGAAGAATCACTAGTTTTGGCTTAGGCTTGCTTTACCAGTTTGGGCATCACTAGCCCACAACAATCATAGCCGCTCTAAAACTACTTTGGCCATAAGACCAATATAGAGCTCAAAGAGAACAAATAACTCTACATTGGATCAGCCTAAATTTGGGTTAGCCATTCACTAACTCACCAGCCTGATCCTGCCCAAATCTTTTGGCTTAACTAAAATCAACCCACTTGGGTCCAACTGGTTGGGTCTCCATCGAACAGAAAGCTATCCTGCCTCCTTAGAACGAAGTCATCATGGATGGACCCAATGGCCAGCAAATAACTTAACATCATCAGTCCAACAATCTCCTCGCTGGTGGCAGCCATGATAATAGCATGGGTGTAATCCCTTAGATTTCTCAACTGCTCGTGAGAGTTATCATGAGGTCAGATGATAGACTCTAGATATTTAAATTCCAAGTATATCTTAATTGCTCGTGAGAGTTATCACAAGATCAGATGATAGACTCTAGATATTTGAATTTCAAGTATATCTAATTACAGAGTCCCTTGATTTGGGGACTCTGCAATGCCTATAAAAGATGATGTGAAACCCTCCTTCCCATCATACGTGGACGCCCCCTTCTCATCATCTCCTCGTGCGGACGTTTCTTCCCCAGCGCGCCTGCCTCTGGTAAGTCCCTGTCCATGCATGAGAGAGAGAAGGATGAGAGAGAAAGTTAAAAAAAAAAAAAGAGAACAGGGAGGAGCCGGGTTACAGAACCCAGCTCCCTCCCCTTCCCGACTTGGTTCAGGCCCGGCGGCGTGCCCGCCGCCTCGCCGGGCCTGAGCCCCGGCCGACAACCCCACCGGCACCGGGGGCGGCGTCCGGTGGGGTGCCGGAGAACATGAGAGAGAGAAGAGGGCGGAGGAGGGAGAAAGAGTGACTGTGAACGAACCGCCGGTCCGATCCTTGGTTCGGGCCCGGCGGTGTGCTCGCCGCTTCGCCGGGCCTGGGCCTTGGTCGGAGACCTCCACCGGCTGACCACCCTGGGGAAGGCCCGGCGGCGTGCCCGCCGCCTCGCCGGGCCTGAGCCCCGGCCGATCCGGTGGGGTGCCGGAGGAGAGAGAGTGGGTCCGATCCTTGGTTCGGCCCGGCGGTGTGCTCGGCCGGGCCTGGCCTTGGTCGGAGACCTCCACCGGCGCCGGGCGTGCCCGGTGAGGTCCGGCCGGCTGGCCGGCCGTAGCCTGAGAGAGAATAAGAGAGAAATTGGAGAGAGAGAGAGGAGGGAAGGTCGGGCGGCCGGCTTTGGTCCGGCCAACGGCGGCCGGACCGACGCCAATTTGGCCGGAATTGGCGCCGGCACCGTGGAATGATGAGAGAGAGAGGCTGGCCGGCGGCGGCCGGACCGCCTTCAATTTGGCCGGCGGCCCTGGCCGCCGGCGCGAGCTCCTCTGTTTCTTTTGAAACAGAGGAGCTGGGTTAAAAAGATAATGGGCCGTTGGGCCGTTTTTTTGGGCCTTGTTGGGCCGTCTCTGAGCCCAGTTTGAGCAGCATTTTGGGCCCTGTATCGGGCCGAGAATGGCAAAGTAAATATATGGCCCGAATCAGGATTGATTCTAGTTTCTGGGAATAATTTTATTTCCCTATTTGGGTGTATACATTGAGAGATATTCAAGCCCAAAGTTGGGCCCGTGAAGTGGTTTGGGTAGAGTTTAAGAATTATTTTATAATTCAGATTTTAGAAATTTAATAATGAAAAATGATTCTGTAGGTTCCCAGGAGTCCAATTAGCTGGGTTATCAAGTGAAATTCGTGTACTGTGGTAAGTAAGTCAAGTATTATAATTTTATTAATTATTTAATTTGTAAACTGTGAAATTACAGTTAAATATAATTATGTTAATTTGGCAAAATCATGTTACTATGATAATATGTAATGATAATGACAGTAAAACTTTATGTGTCGCCGCGGTTCTCACATGACAGATTATCATTATCACATGACAGATTATCACATGACAGATTCTCACATGACAGATTATCACATGACAGATGACAGATACTGGTACCAGGACCCTTCCTCTTAGGGGATATTTAAGAGGGCTACACATGATGTGTATTGTAGGGCCGTGGGACACATAAAGAAAAATAATGACAGTATAAACAATGTAATTGTTATTGAATTAAGTTTCAAATAATTGATCTGATGACATGAACCTAATGATAGCCTGATAAATGAAATTTTGAAATTATATTAGGCTTACTTATTGAGTGTGAGCTCATAAAATTCTCATAATGTTTTTCAGAGCCTCAGGAATGAAGATGGATAATTGAGATAGAAGGAGTTTCTATTAAGAAGACTTAGTTTTATTATATTTAGTTCAGATTTTTGTAGGGCAGATAGCCCAAGACTGATAATTCTGGTTTGTAATAAATCATGGATATGGAATTTGCTTTATATTGATTTATGTGATAAGTTCAAGACGCCTTGCATGCCTGGCATGCGGCGGGTTGTCATCCTAGCTCAAATTTTGGGTCTGGGGCGTGACAGCTTTAGTGGTATCAGAGCCAGGTTATGACATTAGGGACATATACATGATGACACTTTAGGCAAAACACTAGAGTGACATAGAGACAAATTATAAATTTAAAGGAATCTCAGAAATTATGCTTTGAAAGCCTAACAATTAATGTTTACAGTGATATTAATTACAACTAATTTATCAGGAGATAAGAATGGCACGTCGCACTAGAAGTCGACAAAATGATGAGAGTTCCCAGGTTGGTAATGCTGGCCAACCAGGAGGTCTGGAAGCCACCGGAGCTGCTGCCCCTGCCAATTCAGTTGGGACTGATCAGCAGCAACTCCAGACCGAGATGCTTCAGGTTCTCTCGGGTATGGCGCAGTCGATGCGGGACTTGCAGCACCAGATTCTGCAGGCTTTGAGCTCAGCCTACTCACACTGCTCCGCAGACACAGCCTGCCCCTCCTGTTCCACAGACTCAGCCCGACTCTACTACTCCACAGACCCAGCCTACTCCATCTCAATCCTGGGTAGGGATTGGCCAGCTTTGCAGACTTCAAGAAATTTGCCCCTGCCCCTTTCTCTGGATCCACCAACCCTGTTGATGCTGAGCGGTGGGTGCGAGACATGGAGAAGGCTTTTATGGCCCATGGTAGTCAGGATATGGAGCGGATCAGATTTGCCACCTATCTTCTCCAGGGAGAAGCCTATGATTGGTGGTTAGTCGAGGAGCAGCGTCGGAATGGACAGATTATTTCTTGGGGAGAGTTTAGAGAGATATTCTTCGACAAATACTTCCCCAGGAGTGTACAGAGACAGATGGAATCAGAGTTTATCAAGTTGGAGCAAAAGGATCTTTCTGTGGCCCAGTATGAAGCCGAATTCACCAGGTTGGCCCGTTTTGCTCCAAATATTGTGACCAATGAAATAGCCAAGGTCACCAGATTCACTGAGGGACTGCGACCCAGACTGAGGCAAGCGGTCAATGCATTTGAGCTCCTCACTTACAGTGCTGTAGTGAATAAGGCCTTGGTGATTGAGAGGGATATGAATGCTGTTCAAAAGGATTGGGAGCTGCGGAAGAAGAGAAAAGGGCCTACTTCTGGCCAATCCTCTGCTCAGGCCAAGAAGAAGGGTGCACATCAGGCTCCAGCTGAACCACAGAATAAGGAGACTCGTTGCATTCATTGTGGTAACTCCCACCCTGGAAAGCCTTGCCGCAGAGTGACTGGTGCCTGCTTTGTCTGTGGGAAAACTGATCACAAGATTGCTACATGTCCCTTTCGGAAGGATCATCAGCCTTCTTCAAGTCAAGGAACGAGCCAGCAACAGCAGCAGCCACCGAGGACCCAGGGAGGGTCTTCAACCTCACTCAGCAGGACGCTGCCGCATCTAATTCTGTGGTGACAGGTATACCCTTTAATGTTATATCTAGTATTACATTCTTATCTAGTGCAATGCATTGACAGTTAATTAACAGTAGGTGCAATCCTTAATGTTAAAAAATTACACTTATGTCCAGGAATGATTAAAGTAGGTACTGCTTACGCTCAAACTTTAATTGACCCGGGTGCTACGCATTCTTTCATATCTGACATCTATCTTGACAAGAATGCATCATTGACACCTATTCCTCTAGAGCAAGAGCTGCATATTGCGCTTCCAAATGGAGATGTTATGAAAGTTGGCACAGTATGCAAATCTTGCCCAATTATCTTGGAGAATAGGAGGTTGAATGCTGATCTCATTGTCCTTCCACTGAAGTTTTTCGATGTTATCCTTGGAATGGATTGGTTGGCCTCCAATCATGCTTCAGTAGACTGCTTCAGGAAGACTGTCAACTTCAAAATTCCAAGCCAGCCTGAATTCAGTTTTATTGGTGGTCAGAACACCTAGCCTCAGTGTTCATATCAGCGATGCAGGCTGGAAAGTATTTGATGAGTGGTGGTCAAGGATTTCTTGCTGTAGTCAAGGACCTTCAGCAAGAAGAGACCAAGTTGGAGGATATTCCCATAGCTCGAGAATTCCCAGATGTCTTCCCTGAGGATTTGACTAATTTACCTCCTGATCGGGAAGTCGAGTTCTCTATTGATCTAGTTCCTGGAACTGGGCCTATATCAAAGGCCCCTTACCGTATGGCCCCGGCTGAGCTAAAAGAACTGAAGGATCAACTGCAAGAGCTCCTAGATCGAGGATTTATTAGACCCAGTGCTTCTCCTTGGGGTGCTCCAGTTCTATTTGTTAAGAAGAAGGATGGCAGTCTTCGACTCTGCATTGATTACCGGGAATCAATAAGTAACAGTGCGAAATAAGTATCCTCTGCCAAGGATTGACGACTTGTTTGATCAACTTCAAGGAGCCCGGATATTCTCAAAGATTGATCTTAGGTCCGGGTACCATCAGCTTAAAGTCAAAGAAGGGGATGTACCAAAGACAGCATTTAGAACCAGATATGGCCACTATGAGTTCTTGGTGATGCCGTTTGGGTTAACTAATGCCCCAGCAGCATTCATGGACTTAATGAACAGAATTTTTAAACCATATCTGGATCAGTTTGTGGTGGTTTTCATTGATGATATTCTGATATATTCCAAGAGCCATAAGGAGCATGAGGACCACCTGAGAATTGTGCTACAGATTCTTCAAGAGAAGAAGCTTTATGCCAAGCTGCAGAAGTGTGAATTTTGGTTGGATCAAGTATCTTTCTTGGGTCATATAATCTCTAAAGATGGTGTATCTGTGGACCCGAAAAAGATTGAAGCTATCACTAACTGGAGCCGACCTTCCAATGTGGCAGAAGTCAGAAGCTTCTTGGGATTAGCCGGGTATTACCAAAAATTTGTGGAGAATTTTTCTCGCATTGCTCTACCCCTAACTCGCTTAACCCAAAAGCGAGTGAAGTTTGACTGGACAGTGGAGTGTGAGGAAAGTTTCCAGGAGTTAAAGCAGCGCCTGGTGTCAGCTCCCATTCTTGTTCTTCCAACGGGATCTGAAGGTTTTACTATATACACTGATGCCTCTCGAAAAGGATTGGGATGTGTTTTGATGCAGAATGAAAGAGTGATAGCTTATGCCTCCAGACAACTGAAACCTTATGAGCAGAATTATCCTACTCATGACCTGGAATTGGCTGCTGTGGTTTTTGCTCTGAAGATTTGGCGGCATTATCTATATGGAGTGTCGTGTGATGTGTATACAGATCATAAGAGTCTAAAATACATCTTCACACAGAAGGAGCTGAATTTAAGGCAGAGGAGGTGGTTGGAACTATTGAAGGATTATGACCTGAATCTACAGTATCATCCTGGGAAGGCCAATGTAGTAGCTGATGCCTTGAGCAGAAAATCCTCTTCTGAGTTAGCTGCTATGATTACCTCCCAGCCTCACGTATTGAGAGATCTGGAGAAGTGGGAGGTTGGTCTGAGAGTACAGCAGTCTGATGGACTTGTTGCAGCACTTGTACTCCAGCCGACCTTAGTTGACAGAATCAAGTCCTCCAGATGGAAGATCCAGATCTACAAAGGATTAAAGAAGTGGTACAGTCAGGAGTTCAGAATGAATTTTATATAATGGAAGATGGATCCCTGAAATTTGAAGGAAGACTTTGTGTGCCAAACAGTGAAGAGCTAAAGGCTGAAATTTTGAAAGAGGCTCACTACTCTCCCTATACTGTGCATCCAGGTGGCACTAAGATGTACAGAGACTTAAAGGAAAATTTTTGGTGGAAAGGCATGAAGAGGGAGATTGCTCAGTATGTGGCCAAGTGCTTGGTGTGTCAGCAAGTGAAAGCCGAGCATCAAAGGCCTGCAGGACCTCTTCAGTCTCTGATGATTCCACAGTGGAAATGGGAAAAGATTACAATGGACTTTGTGACTGGTCTGCCCAAAACTCCTAAGAGCAACGATGCAGTTTGGGTCATTGTGGACAGACTAACAAAATCAGCTCATTTCCTACCTTTCAGAGTTGGGGTCTCTAGTGAAAGATTGGCTAATTTGTATATTGAGCAGATCGTGAGACTCCATGGTGTTCCGGTATCTATTGTATCAGATAGAGATACCAGGTTTGTGTCCCAGTTTTGGAAGAGCCTTCATAAGGCCATGGGAACCAAACTAAACTTCAGTACAGCCTATCATCCCCAGTCAGATGGACAATCAGAGAGGACCATACAGATTCTGGAGGACATGTTGCGAGCCTGTGTGATGGACTTGGGTGGAGCTTGGGATAACCACTTACCTTTGGTGGAGTTTGCATATAATAATAGTTACCAAGCCAGCATCCAGATGGCTCCATTTGAAGCTCTGTATGGTAGGAGGTGCAGATCTCCTATATGTTGGGATGACGTGGGGGAAAGGAAGTTGCTAGGCCCTGAGCTGATTCAGCAAACAGTAGATAAGGTGCATTTGATCAGGGAGCGTCTTCGTACAGCTCAGAGCAGGCAAAAGAGCTATGCTGATGTCAGAAGAAGGGAATTGGAATTCCAGGTTGGGGATCATGTCTTCTTAAGGGTATCACCAACCAGATGTGATGAGATTTGGGATTAAAGGAAAGCTGAGTCCACGTTATATTGGACCTTTTGAGATCTTGAGCAGAGTTGGAGAGGTTGCTTACAGCCTGGCACTGCCTCCGATTCTATCTGGGGTACACAATGTTTTTCATGTATCTATGCTGAGGAAGTATATCTCTGACCCCAGCCATGTCATAGCATATGAGCCTATACAGTTGAGGAAAGATTTATCATATGAGGAGCATCCTTTGCGTATCGTAGACCGCAAAGATCAAGTTCTAAGACGGCGTACCATTCCCTATGTCAAGGTGCAATGGAATAATCATTCTGAAAGGGAGGCTACTTGGGAACTGGAGAAGAAATGAAAGAAAAGTATCCACGACTATTTGTATCTTAAAATAGTTAATGATTGAAAACTGTTAGCTTTAGTTGATTGTTAGTCCTTGGGACAGAAATTTGGACCTTTAATTTTCTCTAATAAAAGTTATCAATTTCGAGGCCGAAATTTTTATAAGGAGGGGAGAATGTAATCCCCTAGATTTCTCAACTGCTCGTGAGAGTTATCACGAGGTCAGATGATAGACAGATATTTGAATTCCAGTATATCTTAATTGCTCGTGAGAGTTATCACGAGATCAGATGATAGACTCTAGATATTTGAATTTCAAGTATATCTAATTACAGAGTCCCTTGATTTGGGGACTCTGCAATGCCTATAAAAGATGATGTGGAACCCTCCTTCCCATCATACGTGGACGCCCCCTTCTCATCATCTCCTCGTGCGGACGTTTCTTCCCCAGCGCGCCTGCCTCTGGTAAGTCCCCTGTCCATGCATGAGAGAGAGAAGGATTGAGAGAGAAAGTTAAAAAAAAAAAGAGAACAGGGAGGAGCCGGGTTACAGAACCCAGCTCCCTTCCCTTCGTGACTGGTTCAGGCCCGGCGGCGTGCCCGCCGCCTCGCCGGGCCTGAGCCCGGCCGACAACCCCACCGGCACCGGGGGCGGCGTCCGGTGGGGTGCCGGAGAACATGAGAGAGAGAAGAGGGCGGAGGAGGGAGAAAGAGTGACTGGAAGAGCCGGTCCGATCCTTGGTTCGGGCCCGGCGGTGTGCTCGCCGCTTCGCCGGGCCTGGGCCTTGGTCGGAGACCTCCACCGGCGCCGGGCGTGCGTCCGGTGGAGGTCCGGCCGGCCATGGTGGCCGGCCGTGCCGCCGGCGTGATCCTTGCCACGGAAGACAGTGAGAGAGAAGAGAGGGATAAGAGAGAAATTGGAGAGAGAGAGAGAGGGAGGGAAGGTCGGGCCCGGCTTTGGTCCGGCCAACGGCGGCCGGACCGCCAATTTGGCCGGAATTGGCGCCGGCACCGTGGAAGACACGCGGGCGAAGAGAGAGAAAAGAAATTAAAAAATTGATGAGAGAGAGGTGGGGGAGGCTGGCCGCGGCGGCGGCCGGCCACGGTCCGGCCAACGGCGGCCGGACCGCCTTCAATTTGGCCGGCGGCGGCCCTGGCCGCCGGCGGCTCCTCTGTTTCTTTTGAAACAGAGGAGCTGGGTTAAAAAAGTAATGGGCCGTTGGGCCGTTGATTTTTGGGCCTTGTTGGGCCGTCTCTGAGCCCAGTTTGAGCAGCATTTTGGGCCCTGTATCGGGCCGAGAATGGCAAAGTAAATATATGGCCCGAATCAGGATTGATTCTAGTTTCTGGGAATAATTTTATTTCCCTATTTGGGTGTATACATTGAGAGATATTCAAGCCCAAAGTTGGGCCCGTGAAGTGGTTTGGGTAGAGTTTAAGAATTATTTTATAATTCAGATTTTAGAAATTTAATAATGAAAAATGATTCTGTAGGTTCCCAGGAGTCCAATTAGCTGGGTTATCAAGTGAAATTCGTGTACTGTGGTAAGTAAGTCAAGTATTATAATTTTATTAATTATTTAATTTGTAAACTGTGAAATTACAGTTAAATATAATTATGTTAATTGGCAAAATCATGTTACTATATGTAATTATGATAATGACAGTAAAACTTTATGTGTCGCCGCGGTTCTCACATGACAGATTATCACAGACAGATTATCACATGACAGATTATCACATGACACATGACAGATTATCACATTATCACATGACA
This sequence comes from Calamus simplicifolius, assembly GCA_900491605.1. Classification (NCBI taxonomy): domain Eukaryota; kingdom Viridiplantae; phylum Streptophyta; class Magnoliopsida; order Arecales; family Arecaceae; genus Calamus; species Calamus simplicifolius. The sequence continues at coordinate 34,048 of UESW01002326.1, forward strand.
GATGATAGATACTGGTACCAGGACCCTTCCTCTTAGGGGATATTTAAGAGGGCTACACATGATGTGTATTGTAGGGCCGTGGGACACATAAAGAAAAATATGACAGTATAAACAATGTAATTGTTATTGAATTAAGTTTCAAATAATTGATCTGATGACATGAACCTAATGATAGCCTGATAAATGAAATTTTGAAATTATATTAGGCTTACTTATTGAGTGTGAGCTCATAAAATTCTCATAATGTTTTTCAGAGCCTCAGGAATGAAGATGGATAATTGAGATAGAAGGAGTTCTATTAAGAAGACTTAGTTTTATTATATTGATTTAGTTCAGATTTTTGTAGGGCAGATAGCCCAAGACTGATAATTCTGGTTTGTAATAAATCATGGATATGAATTTGCTTTATATTGATTTATGTGATAAGTCAAGACGCCTTGCATGCCTGGCATGCGGCGGGTTGTCATCCTAGTTTGAATTTTGGGACTGGGGCGTAACAATGGGCCAATAGCAATCCCAACTAGGGAGGAGGACTGGTTTGAAGGTTAATTTACAGACCAATACCTCATAGTTTGACGAAGGACAATCGAAAGGTCACGCCTCCAATCGCCTCTCACTACCGCATGGCCGAGATGGCAATGACTCCCAACGTTATACCAAGCTGACACCCATGGGTCTGGCACCATTGGTTGCCAGCGACTAGTCCTAAGAGCCAATGAAATCTCCCCTAAACCAATAGCTAACCCACAATGAAACAGAGAAGGGGTTCTAGGCTTTCCAATGGTCGGTATCAGTAATTGGTGGTGGCGATAGGCGCAAAGACTCTAGCCGACACCTCCTCTAATTTACAATAGAATGATTAGAGATCCTGCCACCGCTACTTAGAGAAACAAGATCAAAACAAGATAAAGATACATAGAATAGATGGAATTGTCATGGGTCTTTCATAGCTTAGTGATAAGGGATAAAAAAGTTTTCGCATAAAACGGCTAATGAAAGCAGATGAGATGACAAGGGCAGATTAGCTAGGCCCACATTGGGATTACGGCCGACCCTCAAAAGCTAAAAGATGCCTCACCAACTTCTGCCTCGGCACCTTCACCCAGGCCTTACCTGACCGACCTTCAACTTCACCGAGTCTCACTCTCGAGCCAGAGTGATCGAACCTCACAGTCGGAAGCCACCCGATCTACACTCCTCTCTGGCCGACCTTTGGCCCGCACCGAATATCTCGGTTATCAGATCACTGGAACAATGAGGATCCCAGAACTCTTTCCCAAAGTGATCCTCCATAAACGAAAATGGGAGCCAGATGTGGCTCCCCCTCTTCATGATTTGTGGGATCACGAATCCACCTAATAAGGTATATGATAATTCGGCCTTATCAGCTCCAACTTTCGCAATAGCTCTCCGAAAATCAGGTATCAGCTTACCAAATTCTCTTCCTTTAAATATCGGGCCCCGAGAGCCCTAAAGGGCAAAGATAGAACAACTCTGTGAAATCCTCTCCTCCTCTTCTTTTTAGAACCTTCTTCTCATTATCTAAAGCTGAATATTATCTACTAACTTGAGCATTGGAGGGTCCTTCACAGGGATTGCCCACTTCAATCCCTGCAAAAGAATGCTATTTTGCAGGTCCCCGAGGATGGAAGAATGCCACCTTGACTGACTTGAGCATTGGAGGGTCCTTCACAGGATTGCCCACTTCAATCCCTGCAAAAGAATGCTATTTTGTAGGTCCCCGAGGATGGAAGAATGCCACCTTGACCCTGATATGCACTGCCACCTCATCCCCAAATTAGAGAACGAAATCTATAGCAACAAATTCGCGATAGAGGAAGGGCCTCAAGTCTCCATAACTTGAAATTCTAGGAGAAAAGGCTAAAAAAAAGGAATACCATTCAAAACGGTAAACCATAAAAGGGCATAGTAGATGCTTCCAATCAGGCCATCTCTCAAAGGCCTGATCCCTCATAGAATACAGTATCCTCACAACCATCCCAGCCTAATGCACTGCCACACCACCCACAGCTCCCGTCACACAGGACCAATTCAATATGTTGGTCCAACAAGTCAAGGCATTAGCGCAGTTGGTGCAGGGAGGAATCCCTCTCTCGACTGCGCCCAATCAGCCATCATGATTCAATGCCAAGACGTCGATCCTCCTACCCAGTCTCTATGTCCATCCAGGCCAAAGTTTTTGAGCAAAAGATCCAAGAGATGCGCCTAGAATTAAATGTTGTAAATCATGCCTCCATGCCAGATTCTCGAGTGGAGCAGGGACCACCCTTCATCAGGAGGATTATGAGCGAAGCTATTCCGCTGCATATTAATCTCCCTACCATTGAGCCATATAATGGGACAATAGACCCGGATGACCATCTGATCAACTTCTGGTTAATCATGTTGTTTCATGGAGCCTCAAATGCGATCCTATGTTAGGCCTTCCTCTCAACTCTTAAGGGACCCACCAGAGTATGGTTCGGCATATTAAAGCTGAACTCCATTGACTCTTTTGATGAGCTTGACTGGTCCTTCACTAGCCAATTCATAAGTAGCCACCGCTATCAACGAAGGTCGGATTCCATCTCTGAGCTGAAACAACGGGAGGGAGAGTCCCTGAAAAGCTTCTTGGGTCATTTTAATACGGCCATGTTGGAGGTTGACCATCTCAACCATGAGGTGGCCATATCCCTTGATGGGCGAAGTATTAAAAGAGGAATCTTCTATCTGGCACTAGAGGTAAACTACCTGCGAAGTCTCTCCGATATGATGACCCTAGTGGATAAATATGCCAAGGTAGAAGAATCCCAAAGGTCAGCACAAGCTAAGCAATCAAAGAAGAAGAAAAAGAACAGCTTGGACAAAAGCCGATCGACTCGCCTTGCGAGCCGCAACAATAAAGAGCTCCACCACCTAGGTAGTGCTCCAGAAGCCCAACGTGAAGGTTTAACCAGTTTAGTCCTCTTACTACACTCTGGGCTCAAATCCTGATGGAGATAGAGCATCAGCTCCCTTGGCCAAAGCCTCTCCGGGGAAACCCAACCCAGAGAGATATGACCAAATACTAGGGTTATCATCGCAACCATAGGCATGATACCAAGGAATGCTGACAATCAGATAGAATATCGAGTAGCTGATCCACCGAGGAAGGGTTGAATGTTACAGAGGACTCTCGAAGGTAAATGCTAGAGAAGAGCATCCATCCGAGCTTCAACAATAACCCCCACTGAACCCACCAGCGGTTGGCAACATGCACATGATTGCTATGATTGGCTCATCCAAGAGTCGGCCAGACGAGGAGCTACCTCCACCTATGAAAGTCAAGTGTGAGGAACTCATTCTTAGAGAAGGAACTCCGAGGGATACAATACCCCCACGATGACACACTCGTTGTATCTTTAAATATACAAAACTATGATGTACATCAAGTCCTTATCGATAGTGAAAGCTCTATTAACGTTCTCTACTTTGATGCCTTTGCAAGAATAGGTTTGAGAATAAAAAACCTCTGGACGATGGACTCCACCTTGATGGGGTTCACTAGTGATATAATCATACCAGAAGGAGTAACCACTCTGATGGTTTAGGCCGGCGAATGGCTCTGCACGGCGACCATCCCCATAGACTTTCTTATGATCAAGCTTCGATTACCATATAATGTCATCCTTGAAAGATCCAAGCAAATGTCCTTCAGAGCGATGATCTTCATTCCGCCCCTCTCCATAAAGTTTCCCACATAGTGGGGCATAGGAGTTATCCAAGGAAGCCAGATCGTCACACGATATTGCTTCATCGCCGACCTTCAGTCCCGAAGGCCGAAAGTCGATGGGCTCGATGCTCAAGAAGATCTTATCAAGCAAAGAGGATAATCCATCGAAGATCCTGAAGAAGTCCCACTTGAAGAGGGTCGGCCTAACCGAACCATCCGGATCGGGTCACAATTAGAAGGGAAGCCTCGGTAGGACCTAATAAACTTTTTGCGTAAAAACACCTATGTCTTTGCTTGGTCCATCTCTGACATGCCAGGGATCAGTCCGAACGTCCTCGTCCACCACTTTAACATGGACGAGACATTCAGATCAATAAAATAGAAAAAAAGGACTTTCTCCTTCGAACGCCAGAAAGCAATCGAGGAAGAGGTCGATAAACTTCTCAAAGCTAACATCATCTGAGAAGTAAATTACCCAAGCTGGGTAGCAAACGTAGTGATAGTGAAGAAGGTGAACGGTAAGTTAAAATCTGCATTGACTTCATAGACCTTAATAAGGTCTGCTCGAAGGATAGCTTTTTCTTGCTGAGGATTGATCAGTTGGTGGATTCCACATCCGGCCATCAGATGCTGACGTTCATGGATGCCTACTCGGGCTACAACCTGATACACATGGTCCCCAAAGATTAAGAAAAGACTGCCTTCATTACTAATAGGGGTACGTACCTATTGTTACCGAGTCATGCTGTTAGATTAAAGAACACTGGGGCAACCTATCAGAGGCTGATCAACAAAGTGTTCAAGGACCATATAGGTTGGATTATGAAAGTTTACGTTGATGGCATACCGGTGAAAAGCAGAGAAGCTACCCAACATATATCTAATCTAGCGAAGAGCTTTGCCACCCTCAGGAGATATCAAATGAAGCTGAACCCGACCAAGTGTGCTTTTGGAGTAAGCTCCAGGAAGTTCTTGGGCTTCATGGTCCCCAAAGAGGCATCGAGGCAAATCCCTAGAAGATTTAAATCTTCAAGAGATGGCACCACCTAGTTCCTTATGTGTTTATCACTCCCCCCAACTTGAATCTTACTCGTCCTCGAGCAAATAAGAAATTTAGAAATATGTACCATGCTAGTCCAAGAATTGATAGTTATCTTACAGTTCTTCTTAAAATTTCTGGTCAGATCATAAGGGAGGTAATTCATCGGATTATTAAGCTTACCCATTTAGTGATAAAGTGTAGTCCATAAAAATTTATAGAAGTCTTCCTTCACCAACTTTCCACTTCTCTAATTAAGTCTTCTAACTTAATTTGGGTTGGATGTAATATCTTTGTAATTTGGTTCCCTTATTTATTTATTTATGTGTAAAGTCAGTGCAATGTCCTAACTCCTTGCTTTCTAATTAACCCTTGTAGCGAGCTTTAGGCCAATGGCTCCCAAACCAATTGGTTTTAGGGCATTAGGTGTAAAACACCCCTCAGACTTACTTACTCGAGCCAAAAAGGCTTTAGGTAGGACTAATCTACTTAGGTTTTTTTATATTCTCACCTTTTTACGTGAACAACATCACTTTCTGATGCGTGTCGTAGCACAACGATTAAAACACCTTAATTTCACTATTAGAATAGCGAGAGTAAGGGATCGATTCCACAGGGACTTTAGCGATTATCTTGAAATAAATTTATAAATTTAACTAAATAGATAACTAAGTAGATAATTAGTAGTGCAAAATAATAAGATATGGTTTATCTTATAAGAGCACGGCTCGTACCCATAGATCACGGCCCGTCTCTTTTAAGAATAAATCAGTCTAAATTATTTTCACTTAAATAGAATTTAATAACAATTAAATATGCATAAAGCTTTATTTCAATAACATCTAAGAGTGCATATTAAAATCTAAAATAAAAGAGTTTTAATTTCTAATAGCAATAAGAGAGCAATAAATTCTTCATAAATCAAATCAAAGACCAGATGAAACGGACTGAAGATAGGCTGAACCGGGCTGAACTGGAGACGCCTCCAAGCCAGAAGCCATGAACAGAACCTCTCCGAAGCAGAACATCAACCTCCATGGACGTCTCCCTCACTACTAGAAATTACCGGATTGCTTAGGAAACAGAACAACAACCTCCACGGACGCAGAAACCCCGAACGACCTTTGAGGACTAGGAACAGCCGCCTCCTTGCTTACGAACCATGGATGGATCCTGGGGACTCCTCCTTTGCTGCTATTTGTAGAGGCCCAGACACGGAGAGCAACGACGTTGTTGCAGACGACGGAGAAGCAACGGCTTTGCACGGAAAAAATCTCGGAGAAATCGTGGATAAAATCAAAATTTCTTCTAGATGAATTTAATTCTTCCAATTTGATAACTTCCTATCCAATTTATTCCTTAATTGGTGGAGGAAAAGATTTAAATTTAAATCGGAGAAGAATCGTGCAAAAACAGGGAAGTCTGGCTGAGAAGACGATGAAGTCGGCACTGGTTTGCCGACTTTGCTTTAAAATCGTGCTAAAACGGATAAATCAATGTAAAATCAATTCCGGGCTCATCTTAAATCCGATTTGAGTGCCGTTTGCGTCATTAATTTCTAAAATCGAGCTCTTTAAGTTGATAAGATTTTACTAAAATATTATATAAAATATTAAAATATTAAATAATAATAGGTACGTTAAATTATTAATTAATAGGTTTAATGATAATTATTTATGCGTTTATCACTCCCCCCAACTTGAATCTTACTCGTCCTCGAGAAATAAGAAAATTTAGAAATATGTACCAAGCTAGTCCAAGAATTGATAGTTATCTTATAGTTCTTCTTAAAATTTCATAAGGTACTTCATTGGATTATTAAGTTACCCATTTAGTGATAAAGTGTAGTCCATAAGAATTTATAGAAGTCTTCCTTCACCAACTTTCCACTTCTCTAATTAAGTCTTCTAACTTAATTTGGGTTGGGTGTAATGTCTTTTAATTTGGTTCCCTTATTTATTTATTTATATGTAAAGTCAGTGCAATGTCCTAACCCCTTGCTTTCTAATTAACCCTTGTAGCGAGCTTTAGGCCAATGGCTCCCAAACCAATTGGTTTTAGGGCATTAGGTGTAAAACACCCCTCGACTTACTTACTCGAGTTAAAAAGGCTTTAGGTAGGACTGACTCTACTTAGGTTCTTTTACATTCCCACCTTTTTACGCGAACAACATCACTTTCTTAGGTGACGGGGCCCGGTTACTCAGTGAAAAATGCTAAGAACCTAATCTATTAACTTTAAGAGAGATTTTTTTTTTTTTTTTTTTTTTTTTTTAATAACATTTTCACCCATACCCTTATTAAGTAGATTGTACTATTAAGATCAGTGGTCAGGAGGGTCTGAAATTATTCTAAAAATTTTTTGGGCTAAACCCTACCTTTTATTAGGTTTTCTTAATAATTTATTCCTCAGTATCTCAAAAATAATCTAACCATTAATTCATTAATAGACTGCTTGATTAACTTCAAATCGAGACAGAATTTGGTACACACATCTGATTATAGTTTTACTCGAGGATTTATTATTCTTTTTCCTCCCCCCCCTTAATTTCCATTGTCCCTAATGGAAGAAAAATTAATTTCAAGGAAAGATACTACCTGGTAGAGTATTTGAAGGTTGGAAGTTTCATTGTTGCCATCTTCTTTCAATCTGCTTCTGTTGCTCTTCTCTGGTCATACTAAAAGAACAGAAAGTTAAAAATAACTAATAAACTGGGTTGCCTCCCAAGAGCGCTAAGTTTAAAGTCTTCAGCCAGACTGTGCTACTTATTATGATAATGTTGGGTTCACAAGATCAATTGATTCAACAATTTCTCCATCATTAATTTCTTCTATATATGGTTTCAAACGTTGGCCATTTACTTTGAATGTATTTCCTTGCTTGGGGTCTTTAAGCTCTACAGCTCCATGGGGAAATACTTGAGTTACTATAAAAGGTCCATTCCATCGTGAACGAAGTTTTCCAGGGAAAAGGTGTAATCTTGAATTGTAAAGCCATACTTTTTGATTTGGTTCAAAAATTTTTCTACTAATAAATTTGTCATGATATGCTTTGGTTCGTTCTTTATAAATTTTTGAGCTCTCATATGCCTCATTTCGTAGCTCTTCTAACTCATTCAATTGAAGTTTTCTATTGACACCTGCATTTTTCATATCATAATTAAATTGCTTGATAGCCCAAAATGCACGGTGTTCTAATTCTACAGGTAAATGACAGGCTTTTCCAAATACGAGCCTGTAAGGAGACATTCCTATGGGAGTTTTAAATGCAGTACGATAAGCCCATAATGCATCATCCAAACGTTCTGACCAATCTTTCCTATCAGGTCTCACTTTTTTCAAGGATATTTTAATTTCTCTATTTGATATTTCAACTTGGCCACTAGTTTGGGGATGATAAGGTGTAGCTACCTTATGAGTAATTCCATATTTGTTCATTAATCCTTCAAAGTGTCTATTCGTGAAATGTGTACCCCCATCACTAATTATAGCCCTTGGGCATCCAAAACGACTAAGGATATTATGCTGAATAAACTTGATTACAACTTTATGGTCATTGGTTCGAGTTGCCATGGCTTCAATCCATTTTGACACATAATCAACTGCCACTAGAATGTATTCAAATCCAAAAGAGGAAGGAAATGGGCCCATAAAATCAATACCCCATACATCAAAAATTTCTACAACCAAGATAGGGTTTAGGGGCATCATGTCTTTTCGAGATATATTTCCTGTTTGTTGACATTGGAGACAATTACGGCTAAATTCATGTGCATCTTTAAAAAGAGTTGGCCAATAAAACCCACTTTGCAGTACCTTTGCTGCAGTTTTCTTTCCACTAAAATGTCCTCCACAGGCAAGAGAATGACAGAAAGTTAAGTATACTTTGAATTCACTTTCGGGAACACATCGCCTAATCACCTGATCTGAACAGTACTTAAATAATTCAGGGTCTTCCCAAAAGTAATATTTGATTTGTGAGAAAAATCTATCTTTTTCTTGTTTTGTCCAGTGGGAAGGTACTTTTCCTGTTGCCAAATAATTCACAATGTGGGCAAACCAGGGAAGACTGCTATGGGAAATTGAGAATAATTGCTCATCAGGGAACTTATCTCTGATTATTTCTTTATTGTATTCCACTGAGATCCTAGAGATATGATCTGCTACCATATTTTCAGAACCCTTCTTATCTAAGATTTCTAGATCAAATTCTTGTAGTAGAAGGATCCATCTAATCAGTCTGGGTTTTGTATCCTTTTTTGATATAAGATGCCTCAACGCTGCATGATCTGAATAAACTAAAACCTTTAGACCCTAACAGATATGATCTAAACTTTTCTAGGGCAAACACAACTGCTAGTAATTCTTTTTCAGTGGTAGTATAGTTCATTTGTGCATCTGAAAGAGTTTTGCTAGCATAATAAATTACATGGGGTTCTCGATTGAGTTTCTGTCCTAGAACTGCCCCTACAGCATAATCAGAAGCATCACACATGATTTCAAAGGTATGGTCCAATCTGGGGGCTTGATAATGGTGCAGTGGTCAAAGCAGTTCGAAGGATGTTATAGGCTGTTAGACAATCTTTATCAAAATTAAAAGAACTATCCTTTGGTCAACAAATTACACAATGGTCGAGAAATTTTACTGAAATCTTTGATGAAACGTCTATAAAAACCAGCATGACCAAGGAAAGATCGTACTTGTTTAACTGAGGTTGGGGGTGGTAGATTTGAGATCAATTCAACCTTGGCTTTATCAACCTCAATACCTCTCTCTGAAACAATGTGTCCAAGCACAATTCCCTCACGAACCATAAAATGGCTCTTCTCCCAACTTAGGACTAAATTCATTTCCATACATCGTTTCAGTACCTTAGTCAAGTTCTCGAGGCAGCTATCAAATGATGCACCAAAGACTGAAAAATCATCCATAAATACTTCCAAAAATTGACCAATCATATCAGAAAATATGGCCATCATACATCGTTGAAACGTGGCTGGTGCATTACAAAGACCAAACGGCATACGTCTAAAGGCAAATGTTCCAAAGGGACAAGTGAAGGTGGTCTTTTCTTGATCTGCAGGAAATACTGGGACTTGATTGTATCCTGAATATCCATCTAAGAAACAAAAGAAACTTTGTCCCGCTAGCCGTTCTAGAATTTGATCGATAAAAGGCAAAGGAAAGTGGTCTTTCCTAGTCACGGCATTCAACTTTCGATAATCTATACACACTCTCCAACTAGTTGATGTGCGAGTAGGAATTGATTCGCCCTTTTCATTTTTAATCACGGTAATACCCGATTTTTTAGGTACTACTTGGATTGGACTGACCCATTGGCTATCTGAAATTGGATAAATAATACCAGCATCAAGCCATTTTACTACTTCTTCTTAACAACATCCCTCATGTTTGGATTTAGCCTTCGTTGCATGTCTCTATGTGGTTTGGCTTCAATTTCACTATGAATATGGTGCATGCAAACGGAAGGGTCAATTCCCTTAATATCAGCTATTGTCCATCCAATTGCCTCTTTATGTTCTTTAAGTACATCTACCAATTTATCTTCTTGCTCAGAGGTTAGGGTAGATGCAATGATTACTGGAAGGGTATCATTGGGTCCAAGGAATGAATATTTTAAGTCATCTGGAAGAGGTTTCAATTCTAGTTGGGGTGGTTCTTCCAAGGATGGTATTAAAGGACTTGGTTTAGTTGGAAGTGGTTCATATTTTATAGTCCAAGGAGGGATGGTGTCGAACTTAGGTGGTTCTAATAACATGTTTATCTCTTTGGTATACTCATCAATATCAAAGTCATCTATTCCAAAATGTGTAAGACATGTTTGTAAAGGATCCGAATCAATCAAACTTTGGAATTTCTTATCTACTACTTCCTCTATCATGTTTACTTCATTTAAATCATACACAGGTGGTCCTTGGGAAGCATTAAAAATATTTAATCTCATCTTCTTGTTTCCAAAAGATACATCCATCACACCTGTTCTACAATTTATGCATGCATTAGCAGTAGCTAGAAAAGGTCTTCCAAGGATGATGGGAATTTGGTTAGGATTACCACTAGATTCCATATCCAACACAAGGAAGTCGACAGGAAAATAGAATTCATCCCTTTACTAATACATCTTCCAATATTCCACGAGGTTCTTTGACTGATCTATCTGCCAATTGTAGTGTTACTGTCGTGGGTTTCAACTCTCCAAATCCAAATAATTCATATACTGAACTTGGGAGAAGGTTTACACTCGCACCCAAATCTAATAATGCTTTCTTGATTGTGAAGTTTCCTATGACACATGATATAATCGGGGTACCAGGATCTTTTAGTTTGGGTGGGGTTATTTGCTGAACAACTGAGCTGACTTGCTCAGTCAAATGTATCTTTTTTGGTATTTGTGTCTTGGCTTTCCGTTTTTGTGTGCATAGATCCTTCAAAAATTTGGCATAAGCTGGAACTTGCTTGATAGCATCGAGAAGAGGTAAGTTTATTTGGACTTGCTTAAATAACTCAAGCATCTCATTCATTTTTATATTCTTCTTATCTGAAGGCAAAGGAGATTCTAAAGCACTAGGGAATGGGGCTTTAGGTATGATTGCTTGATCATTGAATTCCTTTTCTTTTTCATTTCTTCTCTCTTCTGGTTTAGCCACTTCTAATTTCTGGGTTGGTTCAGGTGGGTTCAATGTTTTCCACTTCTGAGAGTCATGACTGATTTAGCATGTTCTGGGAATTTGTCAGGACTATTGGAACCTTCAGCCATGAATTGTCCTTTCGGGTTATCGATAGGCTGACTAGGTAACTTACCCTCCTCCCTTCTACTGAATGCTGTGGCTAATTGACCTATCTGAGTTTCTAGTTTTGCAATAGATTGTGTGTGGAGTGAAGGATTTGAGTATTCATTTCTAGCCCTTTCAATGCTTGTAACACTTTGTCTTCAAAAGTAGGCTGATTATTCGGTGGAGGTTGTGGGATGTTTGGATATTGTGAATATGGCATGTTTCTAAAATTGGTTTCTTGATAATTAGGTCTGATCGATGAATTGGTACAGGTTGAGGTTTCCAAGAAAAATTTGGGTGATTTCGCCAGCCAGGATTGTAAGTATTTGAAAATGGATCATTTCCTGTTCTAGGAGCTAATCGGGTTTGGGCTTGGTGGGCTTGCTCTTGAACAAGTTCAGGAAATTGGTATGCAGCTGGACATTCACCTATAGAATGGGTTGGACTCGAACAAATTATGCAGACCTCATGTAATTGAGTAGATGGGGAAGAGATGTTTCCAACTTGTAGAATCCGATCAAGTTTATGGGATAATTCATCTACCTTAGTATAGATATCTGTAGAATGACCTATTTCATATATTCCACCTCTTTTAGGTTCTACGGGAGGGTCTCGACGAGCAACTGACATATGATGTAATGAATTCTCACTCAATGTCTCAAAGAGTTGCCAAGCCTCATGTTCATTTTTTAACATAAATGTCCCACCACATGAAGCATCAACCATTTGCCTATGCTTTTCTGATAATCCATCATAAAAGCACTGAACCAGTTGCCATTTGGGTATAGCATGATGTGGACATTTTCTAATCAGTTCTTTGAATCTCTCCCATGTCTCATGGAACATTTCTCCATCTGTCTGGGAAAAACTTGTTATGGCTTTTCTAATTTGATTCGTTTTTCCTATAGGAAAATATTTCTTAAGAAATTCTCTCTGAAGATGATCCCAAGTTGAAATTATAACAGTGTCTAATGAATTTAACCAATACTTGGCTTTATCTTTTAGGGAAAAAGGGAATAACTTAAGCCTAAGTGCATCATCAGAGAAATTTTGAATCTTGACAGTTGAGCAAATTTCCAAGAATTCATCTAAGTGTTTGTAGGGATCCTCATTTGTAAGTCCATAGAAAGATGGTAACATTTGGATTACACTTGACTTAATTTCATATTGGGCAGCCTCTACTGGAGGCACTTGAATGCAGGGAGAGTAGGTATACCTTGAAGGAGTGAAATACTCTTTCAACTGTCGTGGTTGATTATTTTCGTTATTAGGATCCATAATTCTGAGTCTGTTTGCTCTAATAGTTCTTTCTATCTCAGGATCTAAGGGTATAAGGTTGGGTTGCAACGATCGGCGACCAAGCATACACCCTACCAATGACTCTAAAGCAAACAATTTTTTTTTTATTTATTTATTTTTTAATTTCTAAAGAAAATACCCTAAAAATTCCTAGAACTAAGAGAATGAATAATTTAATTAGGGTTTAATAATTCTTAGCAATCAAGTTAGCAAAGATTAGACTCTCTATTCTAGGTTTACCCTAGATCTAGACAGCTCCTAACTTCCAAGAGGAAAAATGGAGTTAAAGGTTTGGGTTAATGCAGAATGAAGGATGTGGTTTGTGGGCCAAGGAAGGGTGATGAAATCCCCACCTTATCTTGATTAGGGGTTTGTGCCCTTAAAGTTAATTATGAAATGCTATGCAACAAACAGATGTCCAACTCTTGAAATTATCAAACAAAATTAATCTAATTAGATTTTTGTGATTAGGTTTCTAATTTCCTAATAAATTATGAGATGTCAATTTTTGAGTTTTGAAGTTAATTAAAAGGAAAATTTGATTAGGTTAAAATTGGATTTGTGGCAAAAGGAAAGTAATAATTTTTTTTATGTTAAAAAGAAATATGCAATTCTAACAATTAAGGAAATAAAATAAAGAGATAATAACTATTCAAAAATTAAGAGAAAATTAATCTAATTTTTTATTTTTTATTTTTTTTTAAATAAAACACTTAAGTCCCCGGCAACGGCGCCAAAAATCTGATGCGTGTCGTAGCGCAACGATTTAAACACCTTAATTTCACTATTAGAATAGCGAGAGTAAGGGATCGATTCCACAGGGACTTTAGCGATTATCTTGAAATAAATTTATAAATTTAACTAAATAGATAACTAAGTAGATAATTAGTAGTGCAAAATAATAAGATATGGTCTATCTTATAAGAGCACGGCTCGTACCCGTAGATCACGGCCCCCTTTTAAGAATAGATCAGTCTAAATTATTTTCACTTAAATAGAATTTAATAACAATTAAACATGAATAAAATTTATTTCAATAACATCCAAGAGTGCATATTAAAATCTAAAATAAAAGAGTTTTAATTTCTAACAATAAGAAGCAAGACCAGATGAAACGGACTGAAGACAGGCTGAAAACTCGCCTCCTTCTTCAACCTCCACGGAACCTCTCTCCTATGGGATCCTTGCTTTGGATGGATCCCTCCTCCTTTGCTGCTATTTAGAGGCCCAGATGAAGAGAGCGGAGAAGCAACGAAGAAAATCTGATAAATCATAAAATCAAAATTCCTTCTAAAGAATTTAATTCTTCAATTTGATAACTTCAATCTAATCTATTCCTTAATTGGTGGAGGAAAAGATTAGAATTTGAATGGAGAAGAATCGAAAACAGGGAAACTGAGAAGACGATGAAGTCGGCACTTGGTTTGCCGACTTTGCTTTAAAATCGTGCTAAATAAATCAATATAAAATCAATTTTGAGCTCATCTTAAATCCGATTTGAGTGCCGTTTGTCATTAAATCCCTAAAATCGAGCTCTTTAAGTTGATAAGATTTTATAAAATATTATATAAAATATTAAAATATTAAATAATAATAGGTACGTTAAATTATTAATTAATAGGTTTAATGATAATTATTTATACGTTTATCAATAGTGGCCCATAACCGCTTCATCGCCCAATCTGCCGAGAAGTGCCTGCCATTCTTTAAGGCACTTCGTTCGACAAAGAACTTCCAGTGGACCTTTGAGTGTCAGAAGTCCTTTGAAGACCTTAAGAGATACCTTGGCTTGCCTCTACTGCTTAACAGCCCAAAGCTCGAAGAACCCCTATACTTGTATTTGGCTATCTCGGAGAACGTTGATGGTTCTGTTCTAGTCTAAAAGAGAACAAAGTTTAGAAACCGATCTACTATGTCAGCAAACTACTTTGGAATGCTAAACTAGGTACATCAGAATCAAAAAATTGGTATATGCATTGGTGACGTTCATACAGAAGCTACACCCATACATTCAAGTGCACACAGTGATGGTTCTAACCGATCAACCGATCAAGGCGATCCTCTATCATCTAAAAATGTCAAAAAGGATGGTAAAATGGACTGTAGAGATGAGCGAGCATGATATCTATTACTAACCTCACCCAACTATCAAGGGTGCAGGATCGGTCCTCACAAGTCCGAAAGGAACTATGTTTGAATACGCCATCCACTTCACTTTTTCGATCTCTAACAATGAGGCTGAGTATGAAGCTCTACTAGTTGGACTCTGAATTGCCCAAAACCTGAAGGTCAAGAGACTAAATGTCTACATTGACTCTCAACTAGTAGCCGGGCATGTGTGAGGAGAATTCAAGGTATAGGAACCAAACATGGTTCGACACTTGTAGAAGGTACGCGAGCTATCGCTTGACTTCTCTGAGCTTGAAATCATCCAAGTTCCAAGGACAGAATATGTCTGCGCAGACCTTCTCTCAAGATTGGCCACCACCGACTCTATGGATATAGAACAAAAGTTTCACCTTGAAATCCTAGAGAAGCCTAGCATAGCGGACACCGACTCCATGATGCATCTCGAAAATGAGCCATCATGGATCAACCCTATCTTGGCATACCTCAGAATGGGTCCCTTCCTGCAGATAGAAAAGAAGTTAGAAGGTTGAAGATGCAAGCCTCCCACTATGTCCTACATGATGGACAACTCTTAAACGCTCATTCTCCATGCCGCTTCTCAAATGCCTTAGGCCATCAGAGGCTGATTACGCCCTACAAGAGGTCCATGAAGGGATCTGTGATAATCACCAAGGAGGTTAGGCCCTCTGCCATAAAGTACATGGCAAGGGTACTACTGGCCTACCATGATGAAGGATTTGAATGACCTTATTCGAGCATGCAATCCATGCCAATATCATTCGAATATCCAAAGGCTTTCATCAACATCCTTGACGCCCATCGTAGCCACTTGGCCCTTTGCAAAATGGGGAATGAACATTGTTGGACCATTTCCTTTGGTCATCGGGCAAAGAAAATTCCTATTTATGGCTATAGATTATTTTACTAAGTGGATTGAAGCCGAGGCAATGGCTCAGGACACCGAGGCCTGAGCCAAAGACTTCGTTTAGCACTCCATCATTTGCCGATTTGGTCTTCTATATACAATCATCATTGATAATGGTCGGCAGTTTGATAATCCAAAGTTTTGGGAGTTCTATGAAGACCACGACATTAGCTACCAACTTACCTTGGTCGGAAACCTGCAAACAAATGGTGAGGCAAAGGTAGCTAACTGGACCCTGCTGCAAGGGTTAAAGGCTCAACCGAGCAAAGCCTATAGAAGGTGGGCGAATGATCTTCACTATGTCCTTTAGGCCTATCGAACGATGCAGCGAATTCCAACTGGTGAGACTCCGTTAAGGATGGCCTTTGGCACTGAAGCTGTCATCCCAGTCGAGATTGGCCTATCCTCACCCAAAATCGAAGGCTACTTTGAAGAAGTGAAAGATGAGCAACTGCAAGCCAACCTCAACCTCATCAAAGAAATCAAAGAAAAGTATCGAATCATAATGGTTGCGTACCAACAATGCATGGCCCATTACTATTCTTTCCGAGTGAAAGAGAAGTTCTTTCTTCTTGGTGATCTGGTACTCTGCAAAGCTTCAGTCTCTAAACCAACGGAGCAAGGAAAGCTAACCCCAAACTGGGAAGGTTCCTACCAAATAGCAAAGGTCATCAGGCTCAGCACCTACCAGCTCCAAGTCCTTAATGAAAAAGCCATCCCCAGGATATGAAACTCGGACAATCTTTGGGTATACTACCAGTAAGATATTCCTCAAGTATTGATTACCTTACTCTTTATAATGTACCTCTCTATATATGAATATCTTCTCTCCGAGTAACCATCCTTTTAAGATGTTGATGAGAACCAAGTTTCTTCCAATCACTAATCCAATGGATCCTATCTCCAAATCCTCAACTAGGTTGAGGTCTTCTCGTTTATTTCTCTGAACCTCGGCAGAGCCGAGCACTTGAACTCTTCGAACCTCGGCAGGGCCGAGCACTCAAATTCTCCAAACCTCAACAGGGCCGAGCAATTCAATTCTCCAAACCTCAACATGGTCGGGCACTTGGATTCTCCAAACCTCGACAGGGCCGGGCACTTGATTTTTTTGAACCTCGGCAGGGCTGAGTAATTGAATTCTCTGAACCTCTATAGGGTTGAGCACTCGAATCCTCCAAACCTCAGTAGGGTCAAATACTTAATTTATCTGGACCTCGCACGACTGAGAATTCTATTTCTTCAAACCTTGGTAGGGCCAAGTACTTAATTTATCTGGACCTTAGCACGATCGAGTATTCTATTTCTCTGAACTTTGGCTTGATCGAATATTCTATTTCTTCGAACATCGATGGGGCCGCGTACTAAATTCTACAAACTTCGGCAGGACCAAGTAAGAAGTTACTTCACTCTACTCATGGAACCTAAAAAGGGCTAAGTCCCTATTTTGTCCCATCTCCTGACTTTAGCACGACGGAGTCTATTTATTTGTCTCCTTGAACTTTCAATCGGGTCGAGACATCTGAGGGTTTTATCTCTAACCTTTCGGTTGGAGCATCTCTACACTACTTCCGTAAAGCCTAAGTTGCTAAACCCAACTATTGCAAGACATTTTGAGAAAATGACTACTTAGTGGCCTACAGAAAAAAGTGCAAACAAAAGAACAAAGGCACAGACAATTGAAAAGGAAAAATTTTATTCATAGAATTTCTTCTTGCAAGGGAAGTACAAGTACACCATGGCACCAAAAATGAAAAATCTCTTACATTACGAAAGGAGCAACTAAACCTAAGGCTCGACTAGTGTTATGCCTTCTTCAAAGGGAGTTGGAGCAGGCTGGGTCAGCTCTTCAGCGGCATATGAAACTCTGACCGAGTTTACATCTGCGATCTCTTCAAAGGCAATGTCTAAGACACCCTCTTCAAACTCATCTTTAGCAGACAAATGAGACGCCACCGAGGGATCTACCGATGAAGGGACGCAGTACCCCTTTCTTCTAGGAATAAAAAATTTAGATAAGAGTATTGTTGGCCGATCCTCTACCGCATCTCCTTCGCTTCTAACAAATAGGCATTCTTGAAAAATAAAATCTTCTCCTCAATAAATTCGATGAAGCTCTTGTATTTCTCCACGCTAAAGCAGCTTGGCTGTCATCCTCGGCCACTTGGTGCCGAAACTCGAAGCACTGCAGGCGACATGAGGTTAACTCCTCAGTAAGCACCTTCATCTTCTCTATTGCCCTGGCCTCACTTTTTTTCATCCAAGAAACAAGGTCAGTGTCATCAAAGCAAAATGAAATGAAGGAATGAATAAAGTACATACCTCGACAATAGCCTCGACCTGCTGAGCAGCTTTCTTCTTCGCCTCTGCAGCCTACTCCTAAAGTTTCTTCTTCTCCTTCTTGTATTGGTAGAGCTTCCTCAAGGCATGCTCTAGCTTTATTCGATCCTCTTCTGCCTTATGTTGTGCAAACGCAAGATCGACTATAGCACTAGCAACCTACTGTTAGCTGAATTCAAACTTGCGACCTTGTCGAAAAGTTTTTTATTTAATATACTTATTTCTTCTATGGTCTCCACCCGAAACTTTGACAATTTTGACTAGGCCTCCTCGACCGATTTATTGGCCTCCTTGGCCGATTTATTAGCCTCCTCAAGATCATCCCAAGCCTTAGTTAGCTCCTCAAAAAGCTAACTAACTGAGGCCTCTTTATTCCAAAGCTCGGCGACCTCGCTTATTGTCCGATTTTGAGTCTCCACTAGCAAGCTTAGGCACCCATATAAAATGCCTTCTGAAGGATTATTTCCTCAAAAGAATGAGGCAGATAAGATCAGAGACAATTGGATAAACCGAAAAAGAGAACAAGATGGACATTCTTATCCAGAAGGCATAAATGTTCATGTCCCTCAGGAGGTCAAGATCCACAATTTCGAGCAAATCTTCCAAATCATCGAGGACCTCAAACCCCTCGATCATGAAGGATATGGTATCCAGGTTGACTTCGTCACACTCCGCTCCCAAAGGACCTTCTCTAGAATGGAAGATAAAGCAGAACAGCTACAGTTGCGACCACAATGAGGAACTCGCCTTTCCCTGTGAGGAACACGGCGGCTCAAGTAAGGTCGGGTGCGATCACTTCTTGCCCTCTTCTCACTTGAGCTGCGCTTCAAGGTCTTGCCGGGCTCAAAGCTGACGCACGGATCCTATCAACCGGGCCTGCATGAGTGCCAGAGCCGCTGCCCATGTGTTGCGCAACTTCTGCTGAGATCAAGCGCGTGAGGGAAGATAGAGGAGAAGAAGAATAAATGGATATAAAGAAAAAGAGAATGCCTTTATTTTTTTGAGGTTTCAACTCACCCGGTTACATTCAGATAGAGCCTTAAATAACCATCCATATTGGATGATAAGACTTATCTGCACCAGCCTGTAACCAACTCTCTAACAAACTCCCTAAAATATAAAAGTCTATCCAGAAACCTGAGCCCAATCCTCTTGGACCCAGATCCATAACCTATGATTAGGTTATTAAACATTCTCTCAAAAAACTCCCTTCTAAGCCATGCAAGAAAGCACTCAGACTCAAGCCCATGTACACCCATGACTCACATGCTCTCTATTCTTGGGTCACAAGCCGACCCAAATAACTTAGGAACCTGAGAACTTATGTAGCTTAAGTTCTCAAACCTGTGTGACTCTCGTGAACTTTGCATGTGCCACACCTTAGCTTAAATCTCTACCTTGGTGCATCAAAGTTACAGTAAGCTCCACCTGGTCCATCAATCTCATCAGTGCTCCATATCTGAAGAAGCTATCCTGAGGTAGTACCTTAGTGAGTGCATCCGCTGCATTATCTTGGTAAATACTTTCACAAGCTCCAACTCATCATTCTCCACAAGCTCCCTGATCCTGTGGTATCTGATGTCAATATGTTTGGTCCTAGCATGATAGACTAGATTCTGGATCAAACATAAAGCACTCTGGCTATCAGAAAATACCCTGATTACCCCCTGTGCTATCCCCATCTCCTGTGCAAGACCTTTCAGCCACATAGCCTCCTTTGCAGCCTCTGAAATACCAATATACTCTGACTCTGTAGTAGACAAAGCTGTCACTAGCTGCAGACTTGACCTCCATGATATTGGACACCATTCAACATAAAGACATACCCTGTCGTCGATATCCTGGTGTCCAAATCACCTCCATAGTCAGCATCAACAAAACCGGCTACCCGATCCTAAGCCTCCATGGTCAATTTAGTGCCATCCTTCATGCTACTATACCCATAGCTTATACCAACACTGACTGTGCTAACAAGATATTTGAAGATCCCTTTCAGAGCTCTCCAATGTGCTTTTACCCGACTAGCCATGAATCTGCTAACTTGGCTAACAGCATATGCCAGGTCAGGCCTACAACACACCATAGCATACATAAGGCTGCCAACTCCTAAAGCATAAGGTACTCTGGACATCTCCTCGGCCTCTATCTCAGAACTCGATGACATAGTCTTGGAGAGCTTAATGTGACCAGCCAATGGTAATGTGGCCAGTTTTGCACTATCCATATTGTACCTCTCCAAGATCTCCTGATATAAGTCCCCTGAGATAAATGAAGCAACATCCTGTATCTGTTCCTAAAAATTTTTATCCCCAAAATCCGTGTAGCAGGACCTAAATCCTTCATTTCAAACTCAGCTGACAATAATGCCTTTAGATCTTCCACAACAGCTTTACTCTTGCATGCAATTAACATATCATCCACATACAAAAGCAAGTATAATCTGGAATTATATTCTAAAATCCAAAAATAAACACAGGGATCATACTCACATCTAGACATGCCGATGCTCCTCACAAAAGTATTAAACCACAGATACCACTGACGCGGTGACTGCTTCAAACCATATAAGGATCTCTGCAAATGATAAACCTTTCTTTCTGACCCCGGTTCTATGAACCCCTTCCGTTGCTCCATATAAATCTCCTCCTTCAAATCCCATGAAGGAAGGCCGTCCTGACATCCATCTGCTCCAGTTCAAATTTTGCATTGCTACAATGCTCAGCAACATCCTGATAGATGTATGTCGTATCACTGGAGAGAACACCTCATTGTAGTCAATGCCTTCTTTCTGAGAAAATCCTTTGGCCACTAACCTGGCCTTATACCTGATATTCTCCTTCTCTGTGGCTCCTTTGCACTGAAATACCCATTTACAACCAATGGGCTTCTTTCCACTTGGCAGTGACACCAACCGCCAAGTCTGATTCTTCTGCAGGACTGCATCTCTTCCACCATTGTCTGGACCCACCTATCTCTATCCTGCTTGTCATTGCCTCCTGGTAGGTAACTGGTCCTCCACTGGCAGCCACTAATGCATATGACATGGTCTCGCTAAACCTATATCGCTCCGGTTGCCGAATGACCCTCTTTGGCTTATGTAGTGCAATACCGATGCCTATCCCAGGATGTGACTCCTCCCTCTGCTCATCTCTGCCATGAGTATGCATCTGGCTGATCCCCGCATGTGAAGACATATCTGGAGTATGCTTACCTGAATCTCATGTCCTCTTGGCGATCCTACAAAAGGTAAAATATCATAAGAGGTCAATTGCTCAGTTGCGCCCTGCTGAGCCTCCTGCTGCCCACCCACGTCCAACTGGGCCTCTGGCTGAACCTCTACCACCTCTTGCTTCTTGAGGACTAAACTCTCATCAAAAACCACATCCCTGCTGATCATGACCTTCTACTCCAAGGGATCTCATAGCCTGTATCCTTGACTCCTCGCAGATATCCAATGAACATCATTTTTCGGGCTTTGGCGTCCAACTTGGTCCACTGACTGGCATCCACATGTACAAATGTTGTACATCCAAAAACTCTGATATGGCTAAGCTCCACCTATCTACCAGACCACACATCCTCTGGTAACCTCCCATCAAGCTTGATATGAGGAGACTTGTTCACCAAGTAGGCTGCTGTGTCAATTGTGTCCACCCAAAAATTTTAGGTAATCCTACTTGCAATCTCATACATCTAGCTTTCTCCATGAGAGTTTGGTTCATTCTCTCAGCCACTCCATTTTGCTAGGAGTTCTAACCACTGAAAATTGCCTTTTGATGCCTTCGTCTGTGCAAAATTTCAGAAACTCCTTACTTGTAAATTCTCCACCGTTATCATACCACCACCACCTTTACATATCTCCCTGTCTCCTTCTCCACCTCAGCCTGCCATGCTTGAAATTTTGAGAAGACCTCTGACTTTTTCTTCAAGAAATATACTCAGACCTTTCTTGAAAAATCATCAATCAAAGTCATAAATATCTGGCCCCATTTCTGCCCAAAACTGGAGCTGGACCCCACACTGTGTACTAGCTCCAAGGGACCTGTACTGTGCGCTGAACTAGTAAAATTTTACCTTGTGTTGCTTGCCCATCTGACATGGCTCACAGACCTCTGCAACACCCTCATCCAAAGCTGAAATCCTCCTATCCTTCATCAGCACCCTTATGCCCCACTCTCCCATGTGACCAAGATGGTAGTGCCACATGCGGTACATATCATGCTAACTGTGCACTATTGCTGCTGTCTCAGACCCTCCACACATCACAGACCCAACAGCTAATACAAATTATTTTACAGCCTCTTCCCTCTCATCATAACCATGGCACCTTTCATGACGTTGAGTACACCATTCCTGGAACACAACTGAAACCAAATCCATTCCTCTCCAGGTACCCTAAGGATACTAGATTCTTCTTCAAGTTAGGAACATGCTTCACATGAGTAAGAGTTCTCATAACCTCATCAAACATTCTGATCCTAACTGTGCCAACTCCTGCCACCCTGCAAGAATGGTTATCCCCTAATGTCACATTCCCACATCGATTTTAGTATAATCTGCATAGCAGGACCGATGCGGTGTATAATGATGTGAGCAGGCTAAATCAAGTAACCAATTATCTACTGTACTTTTGTGTGCATCTAAAACCACCAAGAGGTCCTCCTCGACCCCTACATCTTCAACAGTACTGAAAGATTCCTTCTCTTTCTTCTCTTCTTAGGTTTCTTCCAAAGAGGACAATTCCTCTTTATGTGTCCAACCCTATTACACTTGTAACACCTGAACTTGCCTTTGCCTTTCTTTGACTTGGACCTGGATCGGCCCCTATACTTGCTGACCTCCTTGCCTCTGCCGGTTCTCTCTCCTACTGTGAGGCCCTCCTGAGGTACACCTTCCCCTGTTATCTTTCTCCGTTGCTCATTGGATCTCAACACAGACACAATATCTTTATAAAGCAATGTTTCTTTTCCATAAAGCAATGTAGTAACAAGAGGATCATAAGACATAGGCAATGAACATAACAAGAGAAGAGATTTATCTTCTTCCTCCATCTTAACACCAAGAGTCATCAAATCATTGCATATCCTATCATACTTCTAATATGAAGAACAATATCTTCGCCTTCCTACATCCAAAGACTATATAATCGTTTCTTTAACATAAGTTTATTGCACATATTTTTGCCCATGTATAAGGAATGCAACTTGGTCCAAAGACCTTTCGATTTCTTCTCATCTAAGACATTATACAAAACTGAATCAGCAAGACACCCTCTGATCGCTGCACATGCCCTTTTCTCAAGAGATAATCAATCCCCTTCTGAAATCTCTCAGGCTTTGATTCCAAAGCAACATCAAGAAAATTCTGCACTAGTAAATCCTTAACCCTCACCTTCCACATGGAAAAACTCTCTTTTCCATTAAATTTTTTAAACTCAACTTTGCTTCCACTACTCATGGTTGATTAGGTCAGTAATCACAGAGATGAATTAAAAAAAAATACCTAGAGGTGAAATTTGATTGAAATCCCTTCTGCAACCCTTCCAAGAAGTTTTCGCTTCCCTTGGATAAGATGCTTGTTGCACTTCCCTTGGATAAGATGCTTGTTGCAATCAAACAAATTGCTGCATAGGTTAGTTGCCTTCTTTGGTTGCTGGTTCAAAACCCACCATCCTTTTTAATTTCTTGAATTTTATTTAATCTTTTTTTTTTCTGGCCGGTTTTGCTCCAGAGCCGTGAAGCTTCCTCTTCATGGAATTAATGCTGGGAGAAAAAACTTCCGTCGGATTTCTTCCTCACCAAAGCCGTTTTCTTCCTCACCCAAACAGTTGACCGAAGCCTTGACCTCGGTGGAATTAATGCTCTTCCAAAAAACCTCCATGCGGTGTATCACGGAAGGCTTCACGTCTTCAATGCTGGAACGCGTCTCCTCACGAAAGAAATCGTGGGCGTCTCCTTGGACATCTTTTTGGGAGAAATCATCCTTCACTGATCTGATGTCACAAGGCTTCCTTAAGTCTCCCGTGGGTGAATTCCTTCACAAAACCGCTCCGTCCTTTTGATCTTGTATGGGGTTGCACCGGAACTTGATCTGATTTCTCTTCTCTTCCCAAGCGCCTCTCTGATGCTCTATACCACTTGTTGCGCAGCTTCCATCAAGATCAGGCGCGTGAGGGAAGATAGAGGAGAAGAAGAATAGATGGATATAAAAGAAAAAGAGAATGTCTTTATTTTCTTGAGGTTTCAACTCACCCAGTTACATTCAGATAAAGCCTTAAATAACAATCCATCTTGTATGATAAGACTTATCCGTACCAGCCTATAACCAACTCTCTAACAAACTCCCTAAAATATTGAAGTCTATCCAAAACCTGAGCCCAATCCTCCTGGACCCAGATCCATAACCTACCGATTAGGTTATTAAATATTCTCTCAAAAAACTCCTTCTAAGCCATGCAAGAAAGCACTCAGACCCGAGCCCATGTACACCCATGACTCACATGCTCTCTATTCTTGGGTCACAAGCCAACCCAAATAACTTAGGAACCTGAGAACTTATGTAGCCTAAGCTATGAAACCTATGTGACTCTCCTGAACTTTGCATGTGCCACACCTTAGCTTACACCATAGTGGAGGACCTGGTCACCATCGAATACATCACCAACTCAATGCTTCTTGCCTTTGTTCTTGCTTGAGCTGCCCTTCAGCATCTCCCTCATCTGGGCTCCAAGATTTGATTTGGTCGTTGAAAATAGAGAATAGCCAAAAATTAGTCATGCCTCGGCGAGTAAGGTTGAAGTTCAAAAGGATAGGGATCATGCTCACCTCAAGGGTTGATACTGCTGAGACCAGCATTAAAGATCGCATCTTCGGCCAAGAGAACCCCAACCGAGAGAGCCTTCCTACTAGAAAGCACCTTGAGGTCATCGATCTCTTGCCTCAATGTCTATCCAAATTCTTGGAAAATTTCCTCCACCACCAAGGAAAAGGGCACCCGCCGCTTCATTGGACAATAAAAATTAAGGCTTCCATCCCTTTATCAATGATGGAACCCTCAAGACCCTCTTGAAGGTCCTCCAAGGACTAATGTAGGACTAGAAAGAGTTTTTGGATAGATGATGTTGTGGCACGATTGAAACAACGATATCATCGTCGTCATTCCCATAAATTGGCACATGGAGATGAACCCCACAATGTGCCGCCAGCTATTCGAAACCACTGCCGAGAGGCAGATGCCTATGACCTCATTATGTCCTCGATGATCAGGTGAAGAGGGAGGAGAACTCCCATCCTGAAGCATTCCTTGTAGAAGAAGGTTTCGGACTCCAGTTCTTTCATCACCCTCTGCTCAAGACTTGGCACTCGCAGTTTGTAGTCATCGGGAATCAAGTATTCATGGCGGATTCTCTCCAGATCTGCTAGAGTCATTGTCCAAGTTATGCGGGTTGGGTGCTCCGTACCCTCAAAACAACAGAAATGGAGCTGGCCATGGTCCTCTTCAATTAAGAACACTTAACCTCAGAAGGGAGAGTAACACCAAAGGTTTGAAAAGATGTGACTGCAGAAGATACCAACCTCCCCCTTTTTAAAGCCGCTACACGAAGAGATAGAACGTTATCAGTGGGGAACCCTAAGAGCCATGAGCTTTTGGTTCAAGCATCGTGATCTCTAACTCCACCATGTGTCGTTCTGCCAATCGCCCTTGATTGAGTATTGAAAAGGCTCCTTTTGTCTAACAAGCTGGGATGGAGGTATGACAGTTCGGCATTTATAGCATCATTATAGCATGTCTCTTTGAATCCCACCCTTGCCAATGAAATTCGGCCACCGGGACTTTACTTTCTATGCGTAAAATCAAACTTTTGACTAGAAAGTGGGGGGGAAGTGATGAGGGGTAAAAAAGTCTCTGCATAAAATGACTGACGTAGGCAGACGAGTTGACATGGGTAGATTAGTCGGGCCCACATTGGGACTACGGTCGACCCTCAAAAGCCAAAGGATGCTTCACTGACTTCTTCCTCGGCACCTCCACCCAAGCCTTGCCAGACCAAACTTTGCCAACCGATCTTTGGTTGACTGACCTTCAGCTTCAACAAGTCTCGCTCCTAAGCCAGAGCGACTGAATCTCAACAGTCGGAAGCCACCTAACCAACCCTCCTCTTTGGCCGACCTTCGGCTTATACTGAATATCTTGGCCATTAGATCACTAGAACCATGAGGATCTCGAAACTCCTTCCCGAAGTGGTCCTTCATAAATGGAAACGGGAGCCGGATGTGGCTCCCCCTCTTCATGATTTGCGGGATTATGAATCCCCTTGATAATGTATACGATAATTCAGCCTTATCATTTTCTAACTTTCGCAATAGCTCTTCAAAAACAAGTAACAGCTTATCAATCCTTTCCCTTTAAATACTAAGCCCCAAGAGCCCAAAAGGGCAGAGACAAAGCAACTCTGTGAAATCCTCTTCTCCTTTTCTTTTCAAAACCTTCTTTTCATTATTTGAAGCTGAAGATTATCTACTGACTTGGGCATTGGAGGGTCCTTTGCGGGGATTGCTCACTTCAATCTCTGCGAAAGGATGCTATTTTGTAGGTCTCCGAGGATGAAAGAATGCCATTAGGATCCTGACATGCACTGCCATTTCATTTTCAACTCGAAGAACAAAAATCTGTAGCAACACTTAGCTTCTGCGCTATGGCTTGTTAAAGCTCTCCCAAGACGCCACTTGACCACCACATCTAGCAAGCTCTACATAGGGAGAAGAGAGGGAGAAGGAAAGGAAGAGAAGGAGAGAGGGAGTGAGAAGAGGAAAGAGGAGGATCTGAGGTCTTATGCCCTCTTTGCCAACCCCAATTTAACCCACCCCTGCTGCTGGTCGACCATGAGATAGCAAGATATTGGTGGGTGCTGGCAAGTGGTACGAAAGGTTCAAAGAAAAAAAAAGATGAAAAGTGACATATGAGCTAGGTTAGAAGTGAGCTAAGGTTTAGAAATGGGTTAAGCCAAGCTAGAGGGGCTCAAGAATTTCATAGGTTAGCAATGCCGCACGGCGCACTCAAGGTCGATAGCGACAGAGTAGAAGGTACAGTAAGTTATTTCATAAATAAATTTTATTTTTAAATATATTTCATGCTCCAAGATCCTAGATGTACTTTAATAGTTTGATTTAATGATGCAAACAGGGTTGCAATGAGATATATGGACAAGTTGGACGCACGAAAAGCAGCCAAACCAAAGCAAGGACGAAGAGAAGTTGTTTGAGAGCAAGGCTAGTTAGTTTCCTAAATTATTTTATTTCTATAGCTTTTTAGTTTCCTAAATTATTTTATTTTCTATAGCTTTTTAGTTTCCTAAATTATTTTATTTTCTATAGCTTTTTTAGTTTCCTAAATTATTTTATTTCCTATAGCTTTTTAGTTTCCTCAATTAGTTTATTTCCTATAGACTATAAATAGTTGTTTTAGGATTTTTGAGATGGGGGGATCAATTTGATTAAAAAGTTAAAAAATTCATCTTGAGAGAGGTTTTCTCTGAATCGCTTATGAGTGATTGTTTATCTTGGAGTTCAGTCGTTGTTATTGATTTCTTGTTTATTCCAATGCTTTCGCACTGCATCAGATTGGTATCAGAGCAAGGTGAGTTCCTGCAAGATGTCTTCGGGCAATGACGTCGACGGCGGTCGCACTCATGACGGTGCTCATGATGCGGGAGTCCAAGGGGCTGATCAACCGGTTCAAAAGATGGAGATAAATGTTATGATCGAAGATTGAGGCGGGTAGAGCAGCTTGTCGAGACTTTTATTGGGCGATTTGATGCGATGGAGGTCGCTAATAATAGGGGTAGGATTGACGACGGAAAACGACCTAGGCCACGAGAAGATTATGATATTCCAATCAATGAACCCATCCGTGCAAATCGAAGGGTACAGATATCTGATGTTGATTCAGAGGAAGAGGCTTTGGGGTTTGAGAGGAGGCAACCACCTATGAGGGGTGGCTATGGTGGAGGAAGAAACCGAAGGGAGTACCGCGATTATGATGATTATGATCACTTCGATGGAGGGGATTACCACCTAAGGGTAGATCTTCCCTATTTCAATGGTACGTTTAATATCGAAGAATTTCTTGATTGGCTAGCGGAGGTGGAGAGGTTTTTTGATTACAAGGATGTGCCAGAAGAATGTAGGGTGGCCTATAGGTTGAAGGGTAGTGCTTCCGCTTGGTGGGAGAGAGTGCAGAGTAGGCGGTTGAGAGAAGGGAGACAACCCGTGCGAACATGGATCCGCATGAAGCAACTAATGAAAGGTGAGTTTCTTCCCCTGATTATGAATGGATACTTTTCCAACAGTACCAATGATGTCGCCTAGGGTTGCGAACCATCCATGAATATACTGCTGAATTATGCGATTAGCTGAGCGCAATGATTTGAGGAAAAGTGAGGGCAATAAGTGGCTAGGTATGTTGATGGATTAAAGTTGCAGATCAGAGATAAAATTGGGGTCACAGTATTGAGGAGCATGCATGAGGCTAAAAATATGGCATTACGGGCTGAACTCATGCTGAACGATAAGAACATCAGATTTGATGGTGGTGGGCGTAGATATGGCTTTGATAGGGCTAAATGTAGTGGAACCAGCATGGTGGTTGATGATAAAGAGAAGAGTGCTACAGAGAAGCCGAATAGTAGTGGTGAGAAGAAGAATTAATGAAAGGGCTATGGAGAAGCGGCCGATGGAATCTAAGGAAGGCCAGAAGCAATCCAACCCATATGAAAAACCCATCCTGGGAAAGTGTTACCGCTGCAATCAACTGGGGCATAGATCCAATGAGTGCCCAAGTCGAAGAGCTGTCAATATGTTAAAGCGAGAAGAGGAGGAGGATATTTGTTGTGATCCTAATGGGGATGAAGAGTATTTTGGGGAGGATTATGAAGAGCATGAAGCCCTCATATGTGATCAGGAGGCTCATGTTAACGCCAAAATAAGAAGATGGCACTCAATGCCACCAATTGTTTCGTTCCAGGTGCACGATTGGTGGAAGAATGTTTGATCTAATCGTGGATAGTGGGAGTAGCGAAAACATCATCAGCAGGCAGGTGGTTAGAAATTGCAGTTACCAGTAGAGAAGCATCCTAATCCATATACCATTGGATGGATTAATGCTGCTGAGAAGATTGATGTTCAGGAAAGGTGTAGGGTGCCCTTTTCCATTGGAAAATATAGTGATGAAGTCTACTGTGACATAGTAGACATGGATGCTTGTCATCTTCTATTCGGGCGCCCATGGCAGTTTGATGTGGATGCCAAATATTCTGGCAAAGAGAACCTCTACAGCTTAGCGAATGATGGTAAGAGATACACACTATTACCTCTTAAAGTAGCGCTATGTCCTAAAGGCTCTAAGCCTAAAAGACGGTCTTTCCTATCCATTGTAAGCTCAGAGAAGGAAGTAGAGGAAGATATGAAGGAGACCAAGGAGGTGCATGCCTTAGTGGTGAAGAATGTACTGAAGGTAGAGGAGGAGATTGTTGACGAAGTTCCTGAGGTAGTGAAGGGGGTGTTAGAAGAATTCAAGGAAGTGACTCCAGATGACTTACCTGAGGGGCTTCCTCCTTTGAGAGTCATACAGCACTAGATCGATTTGGTGCTGGGGGCAAGCCTTCCTAACTTACCACATTACAGGATGAGCCCCAATGAAACGAAATCCTTCAGAAGAAGGTTCAAGAATTGCTAGACAAAGGCTTCATCAGGGACAGCCTGAGTCCATGTGCTGTACCAACCCTGCTCACTCCTAAGAAGGATGGGAGCTGGAGGATGTGTGTTGATAGTAGGGCTATCAACAGGATCACCATTGGGTATAAGTTTTCAATACCCCGTTGAAGACATGCTTGACAGGTTGAGTGGGGCAGTCATCTTTTCTAAGATAGACTTGAGGAGCGGATATTACCAGATTAGAGTGAGGCCAGGTGATGAATGGAAGACTGCCTTCAAGACAAAGGAAGGATTATATGAATGGCTAGTGATACCGTTCGGTCTCAGCAACGCACCTAGCACCTTCATGCGTGTTATGAATCAGGTACTTAAACCCTTTATTAGCAAATTTGTGGTAGTATACTTTGATGATATATTGATTTATAGCAAGTCTGAGAACGAGCACATTGACCATTGAGGAGTGTATTGGCTGTATTGAAGGAGCATAAATTATATGCTAATTTGAAAAAGTGTATGTTTATGTCTAAAAGGCTATTGTTTCTGGGGTTTGTGGTAAGTGGTGATGGCATTACTATGGATGAAGGGAAAGTGAAAGCCATTAGAGAGTGGCCTAATCCCAAAACTGTGAATGAGTTGAGAAGCTTCTTGGGATTGGCCAGTTTTTACAGACGCTTTATCAGGCATTTTAGCACCATTGCTGCTCCTTTGACAAAGTGTCTAAAGAAAGGGAAGTCTAATTGGAGTGAGGAAGCTGAAGCCGGTTTACCCTTTTGAAAGAGAAGTTGTGTAGTGCCCCTTTGTTGGCATTACCCGACTTTGATAAGTTGTTCACAGTTGATTGTGATGCTAGCGAAATAGGAATTGGAGCTGTATTCTCCTAGGAAAAGAGACCAATCGCTTTCTATAGAAAAAAGCTCTGTGATGCTAGAAGAAACTATTCCACCTATGACAAGGAGTTATATTCGGTGGTAAGAGCATTAAGAGTGTGGGAACATTATTTAGTGGGTAAGGAATTTATTTTATATTCAGATTGTGGGACTTTAAAGCACTTGAGTAACCAAAATAGGATTAGCAAGGTATGCATGCTAGATGGATCCAGTTTTTGCAAAGGTTTTCCTTCAAACTAATGCATAAGTCTAGAACCCAAAATAGAGTTGCGGACGCTCTGAGCAGGAGGGCAGATGTGTTAGCTGTGATTAGTGCTGAGGTTATCAGGTTTGAACAGATGAAGGAATTGTATGCTGGAGACAGTGATTTTGGTGAGATCTGGGGCAAGTGTGGTAGTAGGGAACCCTGTGGGGATTACCATGTATATGAGGGTTATTTGATGAAGGGCAATCAACTATGTATTCCTCAATCCTCTTTAAGGGAGAAGTTAATCAGGGACTTACATGGAGGAGGATCGGCAGGCCACTTAGGAAGGGATAAGACTTGCCGCTGTAGCTGAACGATATTTTTGGCCTCAGTTGAGGAAGGAGGTGTACAAGATTGTTCAGAGGTGCTATACTTGCCAAACATCCAAGGGACATTCTCAAAGTACTGGGTTATATACACTCTTGTTAGTACCTGAGAATATTTGGGAGGACCTTTCTATGGATTTTGTCCTGGGTTTGCCTCGTACCCAACAAGGTGCTGACTCTGTTTTTGTAGTGGTTGATAGGTTCTCCAAGAAAGGATTGGCTCACTTCATTTGTTGTAGGAAGACTTCAGATGCCCATGCCATTGCCAAACTGTTTTTCCGAGAGGTCGTGAGATTGCATGGAGTACTCGGATCTATCACATCCGACAGACACCAAATTCCTCAACTACTTTTGGAAGACATTGTGGTACATGTTTGATTTCACCTTGAATTATAGCAGCATGGCGCATCCACAGACAGACGGATAAACAGAAGCTACCAACAGGACTTTAGGGAATCTCATTAGAAGTATTTATGGAGAAAAACCATGACAATGGGATTTGTGTTTTCCCCAGGCGGAGTTCGCCTACAACAATTCCGTCCATCGAACCATAGGAAGATCCCCATTCTCCATCGTCTATACCAAAATACCACAACATGCACTAGATTTGGTGAAGCTTCCAAAGCTGGCTGAGTACAGCATACCAGCTAAACACATGGCAGAGCATTGGCAAAGTACTTTAGAAGAGGTCAAAGCAAAGATTGAGAAAGCGAACGCCAAGTACAAGGAGGTGGCTGATAGAAGACGGAAGGAACAACTCTTTGAGGTAGGGGATCAGGTGATGGTCTTTCTCAAGAAAGAGCAGATTCTTGTGGGTACTTATGATAAGTTACGACCACGAAAGTATGGACCTTACAAGATTTTCCAAAAGATCAACGATAATGCTTATGTTGTTGATCTTCCTGTGACTATGGCGATTTTGAGGACTTTCAATATGGCAGATTTACATCCATTCCGGACAATACACTCTATATCTAGATGAGAACTCGGGGTCGAGTTCTTCGTAGGAGGGAGAGAATGATGCAAACAGGGTTGCAATGAGATATATGGACAAGTTGGATGCACGAAAAGCAGCCAAACCGAAACAAGGACGAAGAGAAGTTGTTTGAGAGCAAGGCTAGTTAGTTTCCTAAATTATTTTATTTCCTATAGCTTTTTAGTTTCCTAAATTATTTTATTTCCTATAGTTTTTTAGTTTCCTAAATTATTTTATTTCCTATAGCTTTTTTAGTTTCCTAAATTATTTTATTTCCTATAGCTTTTTAGTTTCCTCAATTATTTTATTTCCTATAGACTATAAATAGTTGTTTTAGGGTTTTTGAGACGGGGGGATCAATTTGATTAAAAAGTTGAAAAATTCATCTTGAGAGAGGTTTTCTCTGAATCGCTTGCGAGTGATTGTTTATCTTGGAGTTCAGTCGTTGTTATTGAATTCTTGTTTATTCCAACGCTTTCGCATGCATCATTTAATGGGTGGATCATATACTATTGCATTCTATGAAGAAAGGAATGTTTTTTGCTTTGAAAAGTCTCTTGCTGAAGGAGTGAGGCGAATGTTGGCTTCACGCCAGCTCAGGATTGTGTAGAAGAATAATTTAAGCATTGGGGAATGAAGGTTTGATATCTCACAAATGCTTCGTAGTTTGTAGGACTTTAAATGCAAGATCTCAGTTATGCAAGCTTCGAACAAATCAAAGCTTGAAAGGACTTCGACGAGTCACTGCTGCGCTCCTGGGATTCTTCGGTCTTATGCATTGCCTGTGCTTGAAATGAAGTTCTCAAAACAACCCATGTGTTCTATCCTGAAAAATTGTTGCTTTGAATATATCTCTATTTCCTGCGTCGGAATGCAAACTCGAATATTTGATGTTATTTCTCCTTAAATGTTGTTGAGTCCTTAATGACATAGCAGTTCGCATCTCTTCATCTTGTAGGAGCTCACCTCCTCTCTTTAATTTTTTTTTAAACTCTTTTTTTTTAAAAAAATAATTTTTAGAACTTAGACAGTGAGACTTGCCTCCCAACTTCAATAGGTGTTTATAAGGAGAGGTGGGTGTAGAATTTTTTTTTTAAGTGGAAGTATTAATAAAATTGGTAGATGTTGGCTATGCTAACCGAGAGTTTAGGGATGTTCTTTATTTGAGGGCTGGCCCAAATGGGATGGGCTCGATCCATTGATCGATTGCGAGAGAGAAAAATAGAATGAAAAAGTCTTTATATATCAGCCTCGATGTAGCATGGCCTACATCGGACGCGATGATCTGCCTGTGCACGGACTCATGGGTCCGCCCGTAGGGTCCCGTGTCATTGATGCATGGGTTCATATATGCGTGGGCGAATCACAGCGCCTAGTGCAGGCCATGCTGCTGCACTGGGGCGGTGTACAAAGATTTTTTTAAATAGAATACAAGGAAAAGGAACGAATTCCATAGACAACAATCTGGACCGCCTAGTTTCATGTCTAACTTTTAAAAAGCCGTTTTGATAAATTTTGTCATGCAAATGTGAACGATGGAACGGATGAACATGATCATGCTTGACTTTATTTTAAATATGATATTTTAAACATGGTATGTGTGAATGTTGCAATTAAATTATTCAGATTGAATTTATGCATAATTTAATTGGATAAGAGAATTGGACTAGTTTTATTATTATAGATTACTGGTCATGGACGGAATTGTGATGTTATATTTGGATTGTCAACCATAAGTTGCCCATGATATTATCTATAGACCATTAGTAATGGGTCAAATTATGGTATTTTATTTAGATTGCTCATTATGGATCAAATTATGATATCAAGAATAGGGGAATTTTATTTGCATAGCTAAAATTACTTAGTACACCCCCTAATTTTTTTAAAAAATTAAATCCCTAAACTACCCTTAAATCTCTCCCTCACCTAATTTTTTTCTCTCCACACCCCTCTCCCTCACCCCACCTGACCGACACCCTCCTCTTCTCTTCTCTTCTCTTCTCCTTCTTCAGCTAGCAGCGGTGGTGATTGCAGTGGCGACGGCAGCGAGCGAATGCGGCAGCCCCCTCCCTTCGGCACCGACTCCCCTCTTGTAGCCTTTCTATTCGGCCATGATAGGCTGAACAAAGTGATGGGAAAGAATCCGTGTATGAGCAAATACTAGTAGACCATAATACGCAGCGGAATAATAAATAAAAATGCGCAAACCACACAATCACAGAAACACCAAGATTTACGTGGAAAATCCCTTCAAGATAAAGGGAAAAAAACCACGGGCAAGCCAGAGAAGAAGATCCACTATAAAATAATAAATATCCAAGTCTCAAAGTCCCTTGCCAGAACTTGAGAAACAATCACAAGAGAATAATAGGGATATAAGGATTACGTCACCGAAAAATACGGTCTCCTGCGTTACCTCCTTATTTTCTTCCCTTCTCTTCTTCTTCTTCTTCTTGTTTTTCTTCTGCAGCACCTTCACGTGATTCCTGGAGTGGAAGTCCTCCCACGTAG
Organism: Calamus simplicifolius; assembly: GCA_900491605.1. NCBI lineage: Eukaryota > Viridiplantae > Streptophyta > Magnoliopsida > Arecales > Arecaceae > Calamus > Calamus simplicifolius. Next base: position 68,945 of record UESW01002326.1, read on the forward strand.
TTAAGCACCAAGCAGCAGCCCTTCCTTCTCTTCCCCTAGCAATCCATGCTCCTAGAAAAAAGAAATACCTGCTACATGCTTCTCCTCTTTTTTTTCCAGACGGCTGCTCCTTAAAAAAGAGAAAACCAAAAAAGGAAGGCGGCTACTCCTTTTATAAAAGAGAGAGAACAAACCCTGTGGAAAAAGGAGTAGCGCTCCCTTTTGCCCTAATGGGCTGAATAGGTGGGCCATGGGCCCAACAACCTCCCCCTTCAGCCCATAAGGGAGGCTGTCTCATGCTTCCTTAGTGTGAAATCATGCCGACCAGCTGTCGGCATATCTCTTGCCTTTCTTTTGATAAGGTCTTTGTCAACATGTCTGCCCCATTTTCATCTGTGTGAATTTTCTGAAGCTGTAACTGCTTCTCTTCAAACACATTTCGAATCCAGTGGTATCTCACATCTATATGCTTTGACTTGAAATGAAAAGTTGGGTTCTTGCACAAGTGGATGGCGCTCTGGCTGTCACAATGTACCACATAATTTTTCTGTTTCAATCCCAATTCATGTAAGAATTCTTTCATCCACAGCATCTCCTTACAGACCTCGGTAGCAGCAATATATTCTGCCTCTGTGGTAGAGAGAGCTACACACCTTTGCAATCTGGATTGCCATGACACAGCTCCCCCTGCAAAAGTAAGTATGAAACCTGATGTGGACTTCCTTGTATCAATATCTCTCGCCATATCTGCATCTGTGTAACCAATCAGCACAGCTGGACCACCCCCAAAGCTTAAACAAACTTTGGAGCTTCCTCTGAGATATCTGAAGATCCACTTCACTGCTGCCCAATGCTCTTTCCCTGGATTTGCAAGAAATCTGCTAGCAACACCCACTGCATATGCGATGTCTGGCCTCGTACATACCATCGCGTACATCAAACTTCCGACTGCTGAAGCGTAAGGAACCTTCTTCATTTTCTCCTTCTCCTCATCACTTGAAGGACTTTGCTCTGAGCACAACCTGAAGTGACCTGCAAGAGGAGAACCAACTGGCTTTGCATTGATCATACTGAACCTATCCAATACCTTCTCAATGTACTTTTCCTGTGACAACCATATTTTCTTGATTCTTCTATCACGGGAAATCTGCATACCCAGTATTTGCTTTGCTGGTCCCATATCCTTCATTTCAAATGAATTGCTCAGCTCCTTCTTCAACCTGTCAATCATAGACATATCTTTCCCAAGAATAAGCATGTCATCAACATAAAGTAGGAGTATGACAAAATCCTCACTAAACCATTTGATATACACACAATGATCTGAAGCCATTCTTTTGTATCCATTTTCAGCCATAAATGAATCAAATTTCTTGTACCACTGCCTTGGAGCTTGCTTCAGCCCATATAAGCTTTTTTTCAATCTGCAGACAAGATTTTCTTTACCTTTGACTTTGAAGCCTTCTGGTTGCTCCATATAGATTTCCTCCTCCAAATCACCATGAAGAAAAGCTGTCTTCACATCTAACTGCTCAACCTCCAAGTCTAGACTAGCAGCAATACCTAGAGCAACACGAATTGAAGACATTTTAACAACAGGAGAAAAAATCTCTTCAAAGTCAATACCTTTCTTTTGACCAAAGCCTTTCACAACCAATCTGGCCTTGTACTTTGGTTGAGAACAATGCTGTTGAGTCTTTAACCTGAAAACCCACTTGTTCTTTAAAGCCTTCCTTCCTCTTGGTAGTTCCACTAAATCATATGTGTGGTTCTTCTGTAAGGCATCCATTTCTTCCAGCATACCTACTAACCACTCCTTTTTCTGCTCACTTTCAACTGCCTCCTGGTAACATTCTGGTTCACCTGCATCAGTAAGCATTATATATTCATCTGTAGAATACCTTTTGGAAGGTTGACGTTGTCTGATAGATCTTCTCAGCTGAGGCTCTGTAGGAGGTTGCTCCTGATCTCCTTCCTGCTCAACATGTCCTACAGGTGAGTTAATACCTGCTCCTGCACTATTTTCTTGCACATCTCCCCTATCACCCTGATTTACTAGAGGAGTAACTGGATCACAGTCTGTTAATCCTCCTGCAGAAGACTTGACTGACACCTCCTTCTTGAAGTCTTGAAGGGTTTGATCTTCAAAAAATACCACATCTCTGCTTCTGAATACCTTCTGCTTTTCTGGATCCCAAAGTCTATAACCAAACTCATCATGTGAGTAACCAAGCAAAGCACATTCTTTTGTCTTACCATCCAGCTTGGACCTCTCAATGTCTGGAACATGTGCAAATGCACGACAACCAAACACTCTCAAGTGCTTATAAGAGACATCTTTTCCTGACCATACACGCTCTGCAACATCACCATCTAGAGCTGTACATGGTGACAAGTTTATTACATCAACCGCTGTCTTCAATGCCTCATCCCAAAATCTTTTAGGTAACTTGGACTGTGAAAGCATACATCTGATCTTTTCCATGATGGTGCGGTTCATTCTCTGCAATTGCATTATGCTGAGGAGTACCAGGAACTGTCATCTCATGTTGAATGCCATGTGATCTGCAATAATTATCAAATAACCCTGTGTACTCACCACCATTATCTGACCTTATACATTTCAGTTTCTTTCCTGTCTCTCTTTCAACTCTGGCATGAAACTCTTTGAAGACATTAATAACCTGATCTTTAGTCTTCAAACCATAGACCCAAACTTTTCTAGAAAAATCATCTATAAAAGTGACAAAATAAAGTGCACCACTGATGCCTGGAACATTAACTGATCCACTAGGAGTTTTTGTCCTCAGAGGACCACAAACATCTGTATAGATACGATCCAAAACATGCATTTTTCTAGATAAAGCAGGACTAGCAAAAGAAACTCTATGTTGCTTGCCAACCAAACAATCAACACATGGGTTCAGATGTACACCTTTGAAGTCTGGTAGAACTTCTCCTTGGAAAGAACTTGCAGCCCCTTCTCACTCATGTGTCCCAGTCGTTTATGCCACAACTCCATGCTGAAGTCGTTCTCTGTAACATTCAACTGTTCACCATAAGCTTTAGCCTGCAACCTGTATAAAGTGTGACATTTCTTCCCACTGGCTACAACAAGTGAACCTTTACTGAGCTTCCATTGCCCTTTATGAAATCTGCTATCAAAGTCTTCATCATCAAGTCTTCCAACTGAGATTAAATTTAGCCTCAAGTCAGCTACATGCCTTACATCCTTGAGCACCAACTTACAGCCAAGATTGGTCTTCATGTGGATGTCACCCATGCCAATGATGTCTGCTGTGCCTTGATTTCCCATCTTGACAACACCAAAATTTCAGTCTTATATGTAGAAAAAAACTCCCTCCGTGGTGTAGCATGATAAGAAGCACCTGTGTCAATCACCCACTCATGATTCTGACACTCACATGAGAAGATACCATCAGAAGTAGACAAAATCAAATAATCATCACTCTGCACAGTAGCTGTGATATTCTCCTTTGACTCTGTATCCTCCACTTCTTTTCCCTTTTTCTTACTCTTCTTAGGCTTCTTACACTGATTCTTGTAGTGCCCTTTCTCACCACAGTTATAGCAAGTAATATCTTTTCTTGACCTTGATTTGCTTCTACCCTTGTATGAATTGTCTCTATTTCTAGACTTTGACCGTCCTCTATTCTCTGAGACAAGTGCCTGTGAATCAATCTGAGAAGTTGCTGAATTTTTCTTCTTAACTCCTCATTCAACAAACTGCCTGTTACTTGACTCATGGTGATAACACCGTCTGGTGCAGAATTACTGAGGGAAACTACCAGTGTCTCCCAACTTTCTGGCAATGAACTGAGAAGTAACAATGCCTGCAACTCATCATCAAGAGACATTTTCATAGAGGATAACTGGTTATTAATACTCTGCATTTCATTCAAATGCTCAGCAATAGAAGCACCCTCTTTATATTTCAGATTCACTAGTTTTCTGATCAAGAAAGCCTTGTTGCCAGCTGTTTTTCTCTCATATAGACTTTCTAACTTTTTCCAAAGAGAGTTTGCAGAAGTCTCAGTGGAAACATGGTGAAAGACACTATCATCCAACCATTGCCGAATAAAACCGACTGCCTTCCGATCTAACATGATCCAAGCATCGTCTGTCACTGTAGCGGGCTTTGCTTTGACCCCTTCTAAAGGTCCATATAGATCCTTGCAATATAAGAGGTCCTCCATCCTTGGTTTCATATCATCCAATTATTTCCGTTCAGACTGATCATGCGGGAAACATTACCGGCCTCCATGCTCGCACACACAAAAAAATTCACAGGCTCTGATACCAGTTGATGGGAAAGAATCCGTGTACGAGCAAATACTAGCAGACCATAATACGCAGCGGAATAATAAATAAAAATGCACAAACCACACAATCACAGAAACACCAAGATTTACGTGGAAAATCCCTTTAAGATAAAGGGAAAAAAACCACGGGCAAGCCAGAGAAGAAGATCCACTATAAAATAATAAATATCCAAGTCTCAAAGTCCCTTGCCAGAACTTAAGAAACAATCACAAGAGAATAATAGGGATATAAGGATTACGTCACCAAAAAATACGGTCTCCTGCATTACCTCCTTATTTTCTTCCCTTCTCTTCTTCTTCTTCTTCTTGTTTTTCTTCTGCAGCACCTTCACGTGATTCCTGGAGTGGAAGTCCTCTCACGTAGTTAAGCACCAAGCAGCAGCCCTTCCTTCTCTTCCCTTAGCAATCTCCTGCTCCTAGAAAAAAGAAATACCTGCTACATGCTTCTCCTCCTTTTTTTTCTTCAGACGGCTGCTCCTTAAAAAAAAGAAAACCAAAAAAGAAAGGCGGCTACTCCTTTTATAAAAGAGAGAGAACAAACCCTAGTGGAAAGGAGTAGCGCTCCCTTTTGCCCTAATGGGCTGAATAGGTGGGCCATGGGCCCAACACAAAGACCTTATGTTCGGCCTGGCCTCTATTCGGTTTTGATAGACCAAACAAAAGGCCTTTATTCGACCTATCAAGGCCGAACGGAGAGACGTAGGGGTTTTTTTTGGGGGAGGGAGGGTTTTCATCAAGAGGGACGTGGGAGGGGGCGAGGTGATTGGAAGGGATGTGGGAGGGGGGCGTGGAAGGGGGCTTTCAGGCGGGGGGGGGGAGGGGTGTGGAGAGAAATTTTTATGGTGGAGGAGAAATTTAAGGGTAGTTTAGGGATTTCAAAATTTTTAAAAACTGGAGGGTGTACTGAATAATTTGAGCGGTGCAAATAGAAATTCCCCAAGAAGACTAGTGTGATGTTGAAAGATAACATAAATTATTGAACAGAAATAACTATATTCTTTTGATAATGTATAACGTTACAATTGCTCGTATTGATTATTATTGTTTTGATATGCTGGATTGGTCTGATGATTGAAAAAAATATATTCAAATATTGATTAATTTAAAATTATTTTTATAATTCTTATAATTTATATTTTTTATAAAATTGCATTTGATATTAAGTATATTTACAATCATTCTGTATGGATGTATACATAGGAGGTTCTTATAAAAATAAAAATTGGTTATCCCATGAAACCAACATTCCAACCTTGGATTTGGCTTCATGATGATGCCTCAAATCATGAGTGTTTCCTCCTCCATGACGTGGAGATGTGTCATGTCCATTACATTTGTTATATCAAATATCCTAAATTTGTTAGGATAATTTGTTATCAACTTGATATGATTGAATGGTTAGATGGTTGAAATAAAATCTTTCTTTTATGGAACCACGTAACCTCCTTTTTATATATAAAAAGGAGAGAGACACCCCCTTTGAAAGATACGCCTAACTCCTTTTTCTCTCTCTTGGATGCTTAACACCCACTCTCTCTTTAAAACATCCTTTTCTCTCTCTAGAACATCCCTCTCTCTTGGACTAGTTGAAGGAAGGTTTTCTCTCTCTTCTTGGCTGATCAAGATTTGATGTTGATCAAGAAATCTTTCCTTTCTTGATTGATCAAGATTTGATCTTGATCAAAAAATTATTTTCTTTGATAGATCAAGATTTGATCTTGATCAAGAAATCTTTTCTCTCTTGATTGATCAAGATTTGATCTTAATCAAGAAATTATTCTCTTTCTTGATTTGAAAAATTAATTGAAAAGAAAAGAGGCGCTAGCACCCCTCGCAAGAAGATTATCATCCAATCCAACACTACAAGAAAAAATAAATTTAGCGACGGATTTTTTCGTCGCTAAAAGTATAAATTCCATCACTAAAGTTATATAGCGACGGAATTGCGATGGATAAAATTTGTTTCAGAATGCTTCTCGCAAATATTTAGCGACGGAATAATTTTCGTCACTAATTAGCAACAGATTAGTGACGGATTTTCTTCTCATTGCTAATCAGCGAGGGATATAATTCCATCGCTAATTAGCAACGGATTAGTGATGGATTTGTCATCTATTGCTAATTAGCGAGGGATATAATGTCGTCACTAATTAGCGATGGATTAGCGATGAATTTTTTATCACTAATATTTTTTAATAATTTATTATTTTAATTTATTTATTTTTATAATTAAACATTTTAATTTAATGAAATACAAATATTTTTAAAAAAGAAGTCATGAAATATATATTAAAATATCTTACAAACAAATGTTTTTACAATAAACTTCAAAACATGACAAATATCTAATAAAATTGAGTAATCAAAATATAGTTCTACATGCTATCAGAATGAGGTGGATCTCTGTATGGAGATAGAGCTAAAATATGGTCAGAACAAGTCATCTATGCTATCAGCTGTTGCATCTCGAGTCAAATTTCTTCACGCATTTCTTTTCGCATATGCTGCCTCTATGACTCCAGCATAATCTGAACCTCTTGCTGCATTTCTTGCTTCATTTCTTGCTTAATAGTAGCACGCAACTGCTCTACAGTAATATCCCGTGATGTGGCAGTGGAATGAAAGGAGGAGGTACCAGTGTAGAAATATGATGCCTTGGTGCCCATCCCATTTACGTGCTATTTTTTTTTCCACCAGCTGCTTCTAAAAATACATGACTCATTAGATCCCTCCACTGGCTGAGAAGCAGTCTCTCTAAGGGCTTGCACTCAATCCTATAATACAAATTTCGACACGAAAAAATATAAATTACATGAGATTAATCGAAAAAGCAAACAAACAAATTTTTAAATATGGAGAATTATTGAGTTTGGTAAATACTTACAGCGACAACCTTAGACCGCTGATCCACATACTCAATTCCTGAGGCAGCTTTTTTTAGTGTGTGTAGCCTCAAAAAGATCTATAGGATTTGGTTCACGTCCTAACTCTTTTGCCTGATCATAGAAAAAAATAAAGAAAATATATTAACTACAATATTACAAGCATATAATACATATGTAAATAAAAACAAAGATATTAAAATACATTTATAACCTTAATACATAAATAAATAATAAATTTATTATGATCAATATACCATGCATGCTACGCTCCACCATGGATATAGAACCCTCTGTATGTCGTGAGGCACCTGAACCTGAGCCGCCCGTCTCACTAAGTCTGTTCTTTGAGGCAATAGTAGATCGCTGCTTGAACTCAAGAGTGGACCATTCTTTTGGCCAACTATCCCAAACATGTTCTGGAATTCGTGATGGTTTACTGCCAGATGCTCTCCACTTGCTCAAAGTGTCACTATAATGTGTAGCAGCCTGTTGTAACCATCTGCTCTTGATTACACTCTCAAGCTCTGGATCCCAAGTAAATTCCTTCTGAAATAGAACAAATAAAAAACAACATATAAGACTTTTATTTGACTGGCAACATCCATATAAGATTAATATTTATATCAAACTAAATTTTGGTAGAGTTTCGCCTATAACATAATTAATATGACATGGAGTATGTTAAATATGTCTTGAATTTTATATATCGGGCCCGATTTTTTGACCCGACCCGATATTCTTGTTGGGTCCAGACCAAACCGGTCCGATAGGGTTTATTTTATGGAAGTATTTTTTTGGGGGCGTATATATATAGATATACGTGTGAAAACTTCTGTAAGGGTTTGACCTCCTTCTTTTTTGATAATGGAATTTTGTTTGCCTTGCCCGTGGATGTAGATCACCATGATCGAACCACGTAAATTCTTGGTGTTCCTTTGTTTGTTTATTGTTAGATTTGTTTATTGAATCTGATTTCCGCAACAAACTGGTATCAGAGCCAGCGCTGGAAATAATTGAGGAAAGGGAGGAAACCCTAACCCTAATCCCCTTTTGTCCTTTGGAGCGCTGGAAATCTGAAGTCTTCGTCTGACTTCCCCTTTGGAGCACCGGCGATCGTTTCCTTCGTCGCCGCCGCGGCACGAAAACTGCCGAGTTTCTTCGAACAAAGAAGGCCCCCTGTGGCTTCTAGGTCTTTCTTGGACTCTTGCGGCGCTTGGACCTGTTCGCCGCTCTCCCTCCAATTGCACGCCATCATACGCGTTATCACTTGATCGGAAGCCCTCTCGGCCGCTGCTTGTCCTCCACGTTTCTTGATCTTGTTCGCTTTTGTTTTTTTTGGGCTGATTTGAAGCAGGGGAGCATCGTATTAGGGATCGTCGGATCTCGGACTTGGGTTTCTCCTCTGCGAGCATCGACCATGCCTTCGGTGCTCGGAGAGCTCCTTCACCGGTTCGCCACTTTGATCTCTCGGCCTCCTTCTTGCATGGCGGTTCTTGCTCTCATCGCCTGAAAAATCTCGAGAAGTGGAGTCGGCGTGGTAATTTGAGTCAACAATAACCTCTGCGAATGGCGATACAGTTCGTCTAGGGTTTTTCTTACATTTTTTTTTCTCTCTCTGCTTTATTCTCTATCATCGGCAAGATATAAATCTCTGGGTCGATTTCGGGATTAGATCTTGATGGTGAGAATTCAGTCCAAGGAGCGTTTGGTTTGAATTTGGTTTCTTTCTTTTGTTGTTAAGAAGAGAGTGCAAAGTTTGGCTTGAGGAAAGAGAGGTCAGAGAGAGATAAAGCCACCGTGTTGTCTTTTGCTATCTCTTCGGGGATTGGAGGTTGATATGGTAGATTTGCTGGGCTTCCGCTCGAGGTAACAAATATCCGAGGTTTCTTTCACCATACAAAAGCTAGGGCTTTTGCACCGGATTTCAGCCTCCTCTGTTCCGTCCGTGAAGCTGTTCCCAGGATCTCTTCTTCTTCTTCAATCCAAACAGAAAGATCGTTTCGTTCTTAGGAATTCTTGGGATGTCATCTTTGAAGTTTCAGATTGCACCATTTGATGGACAGAACAACTTCGGATTATGGAGAATAAAGATGAAGGCTTTATTGAAGCGAGAGGGTTCTGTTAGGGCACTGGATAATAATTATACAGATGACATGACCACGGCTGAGATTGAAGAGATGGATGAGAAGGCGCATAGTGCGATCCAGTTGTCTCTAGAAGACAATGTTTTGCGAGAAGTCGCAGATGAGGAAACAGCGGCCGGTCTTTGGAAGAAACTGGAAAGTCTCTACATGAAGAAATCTTTAACATCGAGACTTTATTTGAAGCAGCGTCTTTATACCCTAAAGATGCGAGAAGGTACGCCTATTAAGGAACACTTGAATGAGTTTAATAAGATTGTTATGGATATGAAAAATCTAGATATTAAACTCGAGGAAGAAGATCAAGCTTTGATTGTGTTATGCTCATTGCCTGCCTCATACGAAAATTTTGTGAACTCGATGCTTTATGGACGTGAATCCATAACTCTAGAGGATGTTAAAGCATCCTTGAATTCTGCAGAATTGAGAACAAAATTGAATGGAAATACTAGTGGAGACAGGCAGATGGTTTATTCGTGAGAGGTAGGGCCAAGAAGAAGGATAAAGCTTTTAGAAAGAAATCTGTTGGTCGTTCAAAATCTAGGCCACCTGGAGATACGACGAACATTGAGTGCTACTATTGTCACAAGAAAGGACATTACAAGTCAGATTGTCCTGTGCTCAAGAGAAAGGATAAGCAACGTAGTCAACGTCAAGATGCGGCGAATGTTGCTGAGAAAGATGAGTCTAGTGTGTCAGACAGAGTTCTTACGACATGCTCTGTTGTTAGTTTTTCAAACGATGTTTGGATAATGGATACAGGAGCATCATATCACATGTGCCCAAATAGGGAATGGTTCACCACATACGAACCATTGAATGGTGAATCAGTTTTTATGGGAAATGATGCAGTATGCAAAATTGTGGGAATTGGTACTGTTCAGATTAAGTGCCATGACAAAGTTGTGAGAACCTTGACTGAAGTTAGGCACATACCAGACTTAAAGAGAAACCTTATTTCTTTGAGCTGTTTGGATTCCATTGGGTGTATGTACTCAGGTGGAGGTGGAGCTCTAAAAGTCACCAAAGGCAATCTAGTTGTGATGAGAGGAAACAAGGTGAATCACTTGTATCATCTACAGGGTAGCACAGTTATGGGTTCTTCGATTGGCACAGCAAATTCTGTTTCTGCTGATGATAGAACAAAATTGTGGCATATGCGTTTGGGCCATATGAGTGAGCGTGGCATGACAGTTTTGAGTAAACGTGGTTTACTATGTGGTGAGCAGACAACCTCACTAGATTTCTGTGAGCACTGTGTTCTTGGCAAGCAGTGCAAGGTCAGTTTTAGTACAGGCACACATTCAACGAAGGGTACACTCGACTACATACATTCTGATTTATGGGGACCGGCACAGGTTCCATCTAAGGGTGGTGCTCTTTACTTTGTGACATTTATTGACGATTATTCCAGAAAAGTTTGGGTTTATTTTCTGAAAAGAAAAAGTGAAGTGTTTGAAACCTTCAAGAAGTGGAAAGCCCTTGTTGAGAATCAGACAGGGAAGAAGATCAAACGTCTGAGGACCGATAACGGTCTTGAGTTCTGTGGTGGTGATTTTAATGAATTCTGTGCAGATGCAGGTATCGTTCGACACCGTACAGTCAGGTACACTCCACAGCAAAATGGAGTGGCAGAAAGGATGAACAGAACTTTATTGGAGAGGGCAAGATGCATGCTCTCTAATGCTGGCATGGAAAAGGCTTTTTGGGCTGAAGCAGTTAACACGTCTTGCTATCTGGTTAATCGTTCTCCTTCAACAGCAATTGAATGCAAGACTCCTTTTGAGATGTGGTCAGGTAAGCCTTGTGATTATTCAAATCTAAAGGTTTTTGGATGCCCTGCTTACTATCATGTTAAGGATGGTAAACTTGAACCTAGAGCAAAGAAGTGTATCTTTGTTGGTTATGCTGATGGCGTGAAGGGTTATCGTCTGTGGTGCATAGAACCTAATTCACCTAAATTCATTATTAGTAGGGATGTTACTTTTAATGAAAAGTTTATGCTAGATCAAAGGAATGTTGTTGATGAGTCTGCAGGAAACCATGAGAGTGATACAAATGAGGTGGAGGTTCAGGTCGAGCTTCGAAAAAAGGCTCTCAAAATGATTTGAGCGAGCAAATTGTTACTATTGATTCTAGTTCAGATGAGGAAGCTCTAGATGAGGTGGAGCAGCCATACTCTATTGCTACTGGCAGAGAAAGGAGGGAGATTCGAGCCCCTCAAAAATATGGGTTTTCTGATCTGGTGGCTTATGCCCTTACGACAGCAGAAGATATGGGTATTCAGGAACCATCTACTTATACTGAAGCTGTTACTTGTTCGGAATCAGAAAAGTGGACTGTTGCTATGGCTGAAGAACTGGAATCACTTCACAAGAACCAGACTTGGGACTTGGTGCCATTGCCTAAAGAAAAAAGAGCCATTGGGTGTAAATGGGTCTTTAAGAAAAAGGAAGGTATTCCAGGCGTTGAAATTAGTAGATGCAAGGCAAGACTTGTAGCTAAAGGTTACAATCAGAGGGAGGGAATTGATTATGATGAAGTGTTCTCTCCTGTTGTGAAACACACTTCTATTCGTGTGTTGCTGGCTATAGTTGCTCAATTTGACTTAGAGCTTGAGCAACTCGATGTGAAGACAGCCTTTTTGCATGGTGAGCTTGAGGAGACTATTTATATGGCCCAGCCTGAGGGCTATTATGTAGAAGGCAAGGAAGATCATGTATGTCGATTGAAGAAATCGTTGTATGGTTTGAAGCAGTCTCCAAGACAGTGGTATAAAAGATTCGACAGTTTTATGATACGGAGCGGTTATCATAGGAGCAGCTATGATAGTTGTGTGTACTTCAGGAAGGTTTCAGATAAATCCTTTGTCTATCTCCTTTTATACGTGGATGACATGCTCATTGCTGCAAAGAACATGACAGATGTGTTGATCTTGAAGAAATGTCTCAGTAAGGAGTTTGAAATGAAAGATCTGGGTCCTGCCAAGAAGATCTTAGGAATGGAGATTCAGAGAGACAGAAAAGCAGGTAAGTTATATCTCTCACAGAGGAGATATATTGAGAAGGTACTTGAGAAGTTTGGCATGCAAAACTCTAAGCCTGTCAGTACACCTTTAGCATCACATTTTAGACTCTCAGCTATACATTCACCTCAGTCAGAGGTCGAGGAGGCTGCAATGTCTCCTGTCCCATACTCCAGTGCAGTTGGTAGCTTGATGTACGCTATGGTATGCACTCGTCCCGACATTGCGCAGGCAGTTAGTGTGGTGAGCAGATATATGGCACATCCTGGAAAGGTCCATTGGCAGGCAGTGAAATGGATACTTAGGTATCTTAGAGGCTCCACAAAATTGGGCCTAATGTTTGATAGAAATAGTTCTAACTGTACTTCTGTTGTGGGATTTGTGGATTCTGATTATGCTGGGGATATTGATAAGAGAAGATCTTTGACTGGCTATCTTTTCACATTATCTGGCTCGGCTATAAGTTGGAGATCAACTTTACAGTCGACAGTTGCTTTGTCTACAACAGAGGCAGAGTATATGGCAGCAGCAGAAGCAGTAAAAGAAGCTATTTGGTTACGAAATCTTGTTCAAGAACTTGGGCTCAAGCAGGAAGACAATTCAGTTGTCTTTTGTGACAATCAGAGTGCTATTTGCTTGATTAAAAATCAAGCATATCATGAGAGGACTAAGCACATTGATATCAAGTATCATTTTATTCGAGAGGCATTTACTGAGAGAAATATTACAGTAAAGAAAGTAGACACTGCTGACAATCCTGCTGATATGCTGACCAAGATAGTTCCCGCCAACAAGTTTAAGCATTGCTTGGACTTGATTGGCATGCTTATTTGAGGTTTGCTCCTTCTGGGGCTTGGTGGCGAGGTGAATGAAAGTTCTATTTTTGTTTTCCTGAAGTGGATATGTTTTTCGTTGCATCCCTTGTTTCCTACACCGAGTTAGCTCACGTAGGCTTAGGGATGCTGGGAGAATATGTTCGACTTCTAGTTTGTTAAATTCAAGCCAAGGTGGAGATTTGTTAAATATGTCTTGAATTTTATATATCGGGCCCGGTTTTTTGACCCGACCCGATATTCTTGTTGGGTCCGGACCAAACCGGTTCGATAGGGTTTATTTTATGGAAGTATTTTTTTGGGAGCGTATATATAGATATACGTGTGAAAACTTCTGTAAGGGTTTGACCTCCTCCTTTTTTGATAATGGAATTTTGTTTGCCTTGCCCGTGGATGTAGATCACCATGATCGAACCACGTAAATTCTTGGTGTTCCTTTGTTTGTTTATTGTTAGATTTGTTTATTGAATCTGATTTCCACAACAGAGTACAAGACATGTAACAACCAAGCTAACATAAGACATATTACATATTTATAAAATTAAAATTTTGGCAGAATTTCATATATAACATCATTAACATGGCCTCAAGTATGAGACATCTATCACCACAAGCATAAGAGAGATTAAATATTTAAAATCAACTGGAATTATAAGTAACCTGACCTCATCTATGAGGTCTCAAACAACCAATCAACCACAAGAAATACATTTTTAAAAGCCATCTGCACCTCATCACATTTTTAACTTAATTATTAGAATTTAACCTGAAACTCAAGCCATAGAAGTCCTTCACGTCATTAGGCACAGTCTTCCATGCATGTCCTTTGTCACTCAATTGAGCAAAAAATTGCGGGTGATGGCCGCAGAAGCCGCATGAGACTGAAGAAAACTCTCACTATGCATAAAACACAAATAAACCATACTTCAAACATAGACTAAATGATAAATGGAAAGATTTTAAGAAATTATAATAGTAATATTACCTCCCAGGATTGAGATAACTGTGAATCAAACCAGAAGATGGTGTTCAGACATATGGTGTTCTGACTTCATATGCATCAATTGAGCAACAAACGATAACTATGAATGACTTCTACATCCAGGGTATAAGTCCTCATCTGTAGCCCTAAGCATATCATAAAACTTCTGGGCCTTCGGATTCGGTGTTTCTTCCATGTAAGTTGGATTTAATGCATGACCAGCTGCATCTATAACCATGGAATGGTACCGATTGGATGATTCTGCATAATCAATTGTAGCAAAACCTTCATCCATATAATTAACATTGTAATTCAAGTTAACCCCAACTGCTTGTTCCCCATGTAAAGTCCAATAATAATAATTCGGTACAAACCATTTCTATACAAATGCAACTTAACTGTATTCACTTCATGAAACATGCGATTCTGACACTTGCGATGGTTACATGGACACCTTATCCTATCATTGTCCATCATTTCTAGATGACTGCATGCAAATTCTATGAATTGTCTCATACCAGTCATGAACTTTGGATTCAAAAGGCTTTCTTTCAATCGTTTATACATCCACTGACGATCCGGTCTCATTTTTTATATATAATTATAACTGAAACAGTGAACATATATAGATTAGTATTTTAAACCAAGTTTTCCTAAATATGATTACATATATAACGACTAATTGGAATGGTAGCACAACTTATCTCATATCCAAATTTCAACAAATAAATAAAGAAACAAAAAACAACCGACTGGCTTATGAAATCAACTATCAACTTCACCATCTAACCTATTTAAACAAAATCTTCACAAAATAGAGCAATAAAATAAAACCAGAAGCAACACCAAGCATGCCCTAAGCCTCTTTATCCCTACGTAGTAGTCTTAACTCATAAGAAAGAAAAGATAAAAAAAAAAAAAAACGTTCTCTATAGCCTCTTGATGATAATTCTGTAACTAGAAGATGTCACCATCAAATTATTGACTATTTTAGGCTAATCCCATCTCGTGGATGCATCACAAATTTATGCAGGAAAACATAATAATTTATCATAAAAAGACTCTTGTGTATGATATCCATTTATACCGCCTTTTCAAATACTGACAAAAAAGCATTATCATTCTCGAAAAATAGAAAGAAAAGATGCAGGTGGTAAACTTGAGTAGCCAATTTGTCGGCATGGAATCCTGAACAATCACTTGCATCCATTCAAAGTTTTTTTTTTTTTTTTTTTGCCTCCAAAATAATTATTTTGAATAAATGAATAATAATAGTAATAGTGAAGACGGTGATTTAAACAGAGACAGAAGATAGATGGTAATAATTCAAGTTTCTAAAATTACAAGATTACATGTTCTTCTAAAAAAAAGAAAAAAAAAAGGAAAGGCCAAACAATGTCAGCACAGCAGAAATCAGAATATTGCTAACAGAAATCACATTGATCATGCTGAATGACATCAAAAAATCAAAGAACGAGATTAGGATGCAGCTTTCAAATACATTAATCAAATAAGAACAAAGCAAGGCAACAAACAGAAAGCCCTGAGAGACCACTTCCAAAAAGCTGTCAAGAAACCAAACAAACCTTCTATCGGCACCCTCGGATAATCCCAAACCAAACCAGCAAAAGCACGATTCCTAGACATGCAACCAACAGAAAGAAAGAACCAAATCTTAACGAATCAAACCAAACATGGTCCAGGAGAGTGGGAAGGAAAGAAAAATTCGCATATAAGATTGAAACACTGACCGAATTGAAAAAGGAGCAATCGAGGGAAAAACCCTAGTGAATCTCGCCTTCCCTAAAACCCCATAGAAGAACGCAATTTCCAAGCACAGAGAAATAGGAGGGAGATTGCGGTTGGACGGGAATCAAGAAGAGTTACCCTCGCGCTCACAAATTCGCGCAGCGCGTTCGAAATCTGGAAAGTAGGGGGCCCGCCGACAGAGGAGCCGCAGAAACCAACATTTGATGCCTCCTCCTAGAAACCTTATGTGTGATTTGTAGGAATCCAGCCCCAAATCTGTGAGGAATCCCAAGAGAGTTAGAAGGAGAGCACGGGGAGAGGGATAAACACTACAAGAAAGGATGGTATTTGTGGTGAACCTATTACGGCGAATATCTTCATTTATAATGGCAAAAAAAATTAAATTCACCGTAAAAACTTGTATTATGGCGAAATATATTTCACCGTAACAAACCGACTTATTACGACGAAACTAGTTTCATCGTAATAAGTCACCGTAAGTTTATTAGTTTAGTTTCATAATAAGTCACCGTAAGATATTAGTTTTTTTCTTTTTATTTTTCTTCTCGGTTTGTTACGGCGAAATATATTTTCGCCGTAACAAACCTACTTATTACGACAAAAAGTAAGATATTAGTTTTTTTTTAATTTTTCTTCTCGATTTGTTACAGCAAAATATATTTTCGCCGTAACAAACCGACTTAGTTTCGTCATAATAAGTCACCGTAAGATATTAGTTTTTTTTCTTTTATTTCTCTTTCGGTTTATTATGATGAAATATTTTTCCCGTAACAAACCTACTTATTATGACAAAAATAGTTTTGTCGTAATAAGTCACCCGTAAGATATTAGTTTTTTTTTTCTAATTTTTCTTCTCCTTATCACGATGAAACTATAGTTTCGTCGTTATAAGTCACCGTAAGATATTAGTTTTTTTTTTTTTTTTTTTTTTTCACAGTAACAAACCTACTTATTACGACGAAAATATTTCGTCGAAATAAGTCACTCATAATATATTAGTTTTTTTTAAAAGTTTTCTTATGGCAAAATATATTTCGCCGTAACAAACCGACTTATTACGATGAAATATGGTTTCGTCATAATAAATCATCATAAGATATTAGTTTTTTTTTTTCATTTTTTTCTCGAATTGTTACGGCGAAATATATTTTGCCATAATAAACCTACTTATTAGTTTTTTTTTTTTTTTCTCGACGGCAAAATATATTTTGCCGTAATAAACCTACTTATTACAACGAAATATAATTTCGTTGTAATAAGTCACCGTAAGATATTCGTTTCACCCTTTTCCCTAAGACCCTCCCGCCGTCTTCCCCCTAACTCCTCTCCGCCGTCGGCCCCCACCCGCCAGCTGCTCTCCGTAGTCAGCCCTTAGATGCCGGAAGCCTCCCCCGCGTGCTCCTCTCCGCCGTCAGCCCCCAGACGCCGAAACCCTCCCCCGGTTGCGAAGCGCAGTGGATTAGAGCAAAGAAAGCGAGGTCGCTCGAGATCAGTCAGACGCTAGGAGTTTCTTATCCGGTCCGTGGAGTCGATCTTCTTGCCGTGAATCCAGGTTCGTTTCTTATCCGTTCGGATTCTTTTTTTGATTTTCTTGTTCTCTGATTTGGGGGTTTTAATGGCTGAAAGTAATGACCGGATCCGTTAGTATTTAGGTGGATGGAAATTAAGCGGTTGTATTTAGGTGGTATTAATTTAATTTAAGGTCTCAGCATGACCTATTTCCAAATTTAATTTAAGGTCTCAGCATTCATTCATATGAATGGAAAACGGTCGGATTACCATGTGCTCGATCGGGCGATATTCAAGGAAACCGACAACCTCTCTTAAAAGTTGCGTACCCTGAAATTTTCCGGTAAAGCTCATCTGAAGCCAGTCTGGTCCTAAATTTTAGAAACTGGTATTGATTGCATCCTCGATAGATAGATGCATGATTGAAGCGATAGACTTTTTTATGAATGGCTTTGATTTTATCAAATTGGCTAAGTACCCAAGATCGAATATCTCGGTATCAGTTTTGTTATTTATTTGATCTAATACTTCTGCCTGCCTTCAGTGTTCGTTCTTGGCTCACTTTCTTATTCTTCATTAAAGCAGAAGGATCATTAACGATTAAAAAAAGAAAAAGACTTCTTAGTTGCTTCGCAAACTCAGGAATTCCGGACCCTATCCGAACCAAATGGGATCCCACAAGAGTCACGCAATGTTCAGTTGACTGACTGAGAATTTTTATGAAGTGGATTTGGTAGCAAGGTTTCAGGCATCCACTGTTGATCTTTCAGATTCTCATCTCCAACTTAGTATATATATGCCCTGATAACTCATCACATAGTTTCATTAATGATACATGATAAACATTCCTTTCTGTTTTCATTCTTAGACCATGGCATTAGAGAATTGGAGTTTTGTGGAATAATGAGAAGCATTTGTATTTTCCTTTGACGTTTTAGTGATGTTTGAATTGTTAGGCAAAATGTTCGAATGATTAGTTTAGAGCATCTTGCAATTGGTAGGCATCATATAAGAAGTTCATGCTAATTTTTCCCCATAATATTTGTAATGTTAATTAACAAATTTGTAATTTGAGATAGTGTGGCATTTTCAGTTGAAATTCAACTAGGATTCTTTTTCCCTGTTTCTGGTGGAAGACTTGACTTTCTTAAATGAAGCAAAATTTAGCATGTTATATCGTTTTTTTTAAATACTTATGTGACGGACCTACTTCATATGATCATGTCCCTCTGGTCATGTTAAATAAGAATTTATCAGATAAGTTATGTTTAGGCACATTTATGGTATATTCTTCTCTAACATAAATGTTCATGTTGCAATATTTTCTTTATATGAGTAAGATATTTTTGGGATAAATCTGAATTTCTTTAAATGAGGTTCATTTTTTACTCAGATTTGATTGATGTTATCCAACAATGTCGATTGATAAGAGTTATACATAAGAAACGAAATTGTCCATAATATGATGCCGGTATTAAGAAGTTCATAGAAAAGGCAAGGCTTCATGTTAATGAAGAAGGGAAGATATGTTGTCCTTGTGTGCGGTGTTATAATGGCAAATGGCATAAGCTTGATTTAGTTAAATTACACTGTATGTTAAAGGGTTTCTCGAAGATATCAAACGTGGTATTTTCATGGAGAACAGTTTGGAAGCAATGTCTCGGATAAAAATGAGAATGAAGATGATGACCCAGAAGGGGAACAAGATGAGATGGTCGAAGCATTGCAGGACATCGCTGGCCCAAGTAGTGCTCACACTGAGGTTGGCAATGATGATGACAATCTGATGATACATTGATACATTGTATTAGATTATTACATTGATACATTGATACATTGTATTAGATTATTACATTGATACATTGATAATTATTAGATTATTATACATTGATACATTGATACATTGATATTGATAATTGATTATTATTGATACATTGATTTGTATTAGATTATTACATTGATACATTGATATTGATATTGTAGATACATTAATTATTATTACATTGATACATTGATATTGATACATATTAGATTATCATTGATACATTGATACATTGTATTAGATTATTACATTGATTTGATACATTGTACTACATTGATACATCGATAATTATATTAGATTATTATCTTAAATTATTGTCTTAAATTATTATTATTTATTTTCAAGAGATTCTGTTATGGGAGAGGAGCTATCAAGACTTCATCTTTGGAGTACTCTTCATTTTAACAAAAAAAAATCAATGGATAAATGAAAAAGTTGAAGAAACCCATGTAAGTTTTATCAATTAAAAATACAATATTATTAATGTAATGTTTTATACTAAACATATTGAATTTGTTTTCTTTTCATTGCAGGCACAGTTAGTAGAGCGACCTCACAGGACTCTACAAAAAACAAATCAATGAGGATGTCATTTTTGAGGAGGTTTTAGGCTCTAGATCTGGTTATAAAAGGTGATGGGGTCCGCTACCGATACATCAAGAATTAGATCTGAAAACTCATAATTAAAGGTTGAACTACATGAGTGCTGAGAGCTTATCGCTCAGCAAGAGGATAAGCTCACTCAGCAACAGAATGAGCTCACTAAGCAACAAATGAGCTCACTCAGCAACATAAGACCATCTAGGATCTAAAGGCAATGGCTGCTGAGCTCACTACTTTCATGCGACAGCTAGTGCCTGGATATCATCCTAGTGGATCCCAGCAGACCTCACCTCCATAGTACATATATTTTTTTTTAATTATATTTTCCAAAACATTGTATATGATGATTTTATTGAAATGAATGAAAACTTTTATTAAATTTTTTGTGAAACTTTTATATTAGAAAATTATTTCTAATATAGTTGCTTTAATATTATATTATATTATTGTAACAGGTACAAAACAAAAAATATATTAAAATAAAATTTTATATTTTTAATTTAAATAAAAATTTATTACAGTGAAAATAAGTTACCATAATAAGTTTTTATTATTTTTAAATTAAATAAAACTTATTACGATGACTTATTTTCGCCGTAATAGGTTGATATTACGGTGAAAATAAGTCGCGTAAGAAGTAATTACGACAACAAGTTATTACAATGATTTTGTATTTTATTACGATGAATTTTTTTATCATCGTAATAACGTATTACGGCAACTTTTGTACTTATTGCGATGAATTAATTCATCATAATAAGTTATTTTTCTTGTAGTGAAAGAGAGGATTCAATCGATTCTTACCACGGTTTGGAGGCAAGTTGCGAGCTCCGAGGGCATGGACGGGGCCTCCTCCCCCAGCTCCCACCGAGAGAAAGACTTCAATAGTTTATAGGACAAGGGCGAGTGGGAAACTACGGTGGATGTGTTCGGGCTGTGGCGGAAATCGGTGGATATCTTCCCCTCAATTTCTCATCCCAACCCTTGTCCCACGGATAGAAAACCGCTTTCCTCTAGTAAGAAAGCTTCTTCCTCCCTAAAAGAAACGTTCGGGAGAGAATGGGGAGATCAACGGTTTGAGGGGAAAAAGAAACGCCTGCTTCGGGAAGAAAAACGGGGGAGATCCACCGCTTGAGGGAAAAAAAAAACCCTAGTGCGACACATAAGGAAGCTTAGCGACGGAACTTATTCCGTAGCTAAACCTCAGCGTGATAAAAAAAAAGCTTAGCGATTCCTCAGGCGTGATAAAAAAAGCTTAGCGATGAAAATTTTTCCGTCGCTAAACCCCAGGCACGAAAAAAAAAGCTTAGCGACGTCGCTAAAATAAAAAAGAGAGCTAAAAAGAATCAGAACTTAGCGACGAAAATTTTTCCGTCGCTAAGAAATTTTTCCGTCGCTAAAATTTGGATTAAAAAATTTAAACTTAGCGACGAAACATTTCCGTCGCTAAAAGTAGGGTAAAAAAATAAAACTTAGTGACAAAATTTTTCATCGCTAATCCGTCACTAACGTTAGTGACGGAAAATGTCCATAGCTAATCCATTGCTAAAACCAGGTTAAAAAAAACTTAGTGACAAAAATATTCCATCGCTAATCCATCGCTAAAGTTAGTACAAAATTTTTCTCGCTAATTTAACTCTAAATATTTTTGTTAGCGATGAAACATGTCCGTCGCTAAAATAATATATTTCTATTACTTTCACTTGCTGATCCGTCGCTGATCCGAAGCTATTTGCTACAAATGTAGATTCGTCGCTAAATTTTGTCGCTATTCCGTTCTTTTCTTGTAGTGCAAAGATCTTCGCGTGGATCACCGTTAGAGGCCGAAAGCGTGAACGGCTAGTAGTAAATCGTTTACCGGCTTAATCAGGTTTTATCCCCAATAAAGAATACATATATGATATTATTTAATTATGTGTTGTTTCTTGTTAACTGAATTTGTTCTTTGAGGATCTTGGGCTTTGGGAATTAAATTCGTATTTTTTTTTATCTTCCACTGCGTGATATATGAATTTGATTCATATAAAATATATGTAATTCTTACATTTAGTTCAAATATGGATGACCCTGATTTCATTATTTCTGAATTAATTAACTATTTCAATATATGGCTAATCTTTGCTTCTCCTCCAAAACTTCTAAGCTATTCATTTAAGACTGCATGCTCCCTATGCGATGCTCATTTTAATAATTGGATCGAGACTCTTGATATCCTTTGTTAACTGGAAGTTTGGGATTGGCAAAGCTAAAGAACTAGTTGAAAGATTTTTCTTACTTAAAAAACTTTCTTGATCTGGTTCCTGGATTTGAAGTCTTTTTAATTTCTTTGCTTTTGCTTCTTTTAATCTCCCTTGCTTCCAGACCAATCACTTGTGAGCAAAGACATCAACTTTAGTGATGAAAGCAAATTGGCATGCAAAAAGATTTGCTTTTGTTCTTTTCATTACTGTATCAGCTGGGACTCCAGCAATGCCAACCTACATGCAGAAGGATGGATTACCTTTCATTCGGTTTTCATTCACAACATTCATAATTGAAAAGAAGACCACCTTATAGTTCCCTTAGTTATCAATCCCTTTTGTTCTATCACATCATGTGTGCACTATGAGTTGTCTGACAATCTCTTAACCAGTGAATGCAAAACAGTAAAGTATAGCAGGACATAAAACTATGATCTCAATCACAAGTGATGGTAATATGGTGTTAGGATTAAAGACATGATCTGAATCACTGTCCAATTGAGAAAAAGGTAAAATAAAAACTCATAAAGCTTACAAGAAGTGAAAAGGGTTCACCTTCAATATTTTCTTAACTGGTAATATGGTGTTAGGATTAAGGACATGATCTGGATCACTGTCCATCAGAAAATCTGGTTTTCTTACATAACCGCACCCTGCATTGGCTCTAAACATACCATGCACCAGACAGAGTGCCCTCCCATACCCCTATCAGAGAATAAAACACATATCAAGTAAATGTTGAAAACTTTAGCTTGATCAGTACCAAATTCAGTTTTACAAATTATAAATTTTCTTGTAGATGGATGAGCATGGGCGAGAACCTGGTGAAGTGGAGTTTTACTAGATGACTCATATTCACCATGATGGCACTTTTGTTAGAGATGAGTCAAGAGACTTGTATATAATTATTTATTATAATTTATTTTATGCAATGATTTTAATTTGATTTTGTTATTCAGTAAGATCTAACTAATTTTTTTAAATTAATACAGAAAAGAGCTACATCTCTTATTACTGAGCATGTCGATGACTTTACAGCATCTACGCAGAGTAATCGAATTAAGGCCGAGTGTGTTTACGGAGCTGATGGGGCTGGAATGCTATGGTCGAGTGAGGGGTTATGGAGTTGGAGTCACTCCCACTCAGTTATCTGAGATGACTCGACATGAGCGTGATGCTGCAGATAGTGTTCGTAGACTGAGCATGAGATTGAGAAGATGCGACAGAGGAGTATGGTACAAGATGCAGCGATGAAGGAGATGCAACGAAGGAGTGCCGCCGATAGAGCAGTGATGGATTCTATGAGATAGCACATTTAGCAGCTTACATCTATTGTACACATGTTTGTTCCATATCAGGTAACTACATATATTATTAAATATATATTCTTATATTATATCAATTATTTATCTAATATATTATAATTGATAGTTAAGAAAATTAAACTCTTTTAATTGTTCTTATAGGCTCCTTGAGCATCAAATCGAAGTGGACAGGGTGACGATCTTCCTCCTGCAAATCATTGACCTTACCTACTTTTATTTTAGATCTTCCATTTTATGTATTTTTAAATTTTATTAAACTTTAAATTATAACTCTCTTATTTGATTGTAACACAATTTATAATTAAAATTTTAATTTGGATTTTAAGAATGTATGCAATATGATTTTATGTTTGTTACAATTGTATTGTACTTTAATATAAATTTAATGTATGCAATGTGATTATTAATTACATTATATAGGTTTAATATAAATTTAATAATGCAATGTGATTAATTGCATTATACAGGTTTAATTTAAATGTTTGTAATTTTATT
This sequence comes from Calamus simplicifolius, assembly GCA_900491605.1. Lineage (NCBI taxonomy): Eukaryota > Viridiplantae > Streptophyta > Magnoliopsida > Arecales > Arecaceae > Calamus > Calamus simplicifolius. Next base: position 92,897 of record UESW01002326.1, read on the forward strand.
TTCTTAAAAATTATTTTTTTTAAGCATTGGAGATGCCAATGCTATTGTAAGCATCGGCAAAATTATGGTGCCAATGCTTTTTAAAGCATTGGCACCTTCATAATCCTGATGCTTTTAAAGCGTCGGGCATGTCGAGGCTTTAAAAACCATCGGCAGAATTACAATGCCAATGCTTAAAAAAGCATTGGCAATGATAATGTCCCAACGCTTTTCAAGCGTCGGCACTATTACGATGCCGACGCTTTTTCAAAGCGTCAGCATCATAATTCTATCGACGCTTTTTGTAGCGTCGGCAACGTAATCTGCCAATTTCGTTTCCACTTCCAATGCTTGAACAAGCATCGAAAGCCATTTCTTGACGCTAAAAAAGCATCAGGAAATAACTTTAGAAGCGTTGCCATTCCTAAAATTTCTGTAGTGTTCCCTTCTCTTTCCTGAAAACAAAATTATCCTGTTCTCTTCTATAAAAATAAAATCATTCTTTCAAAGCTGCTTCACTTATCCTTTCACACTGTCTATTCCACCCATGAACTGCCATTATGTTACCTCCGGAAAGATTGTTGTCGTTCTAGTTGTCACCGATGATCGATACGACCTTTTTTCATATAAAATCTCCTTCCTTCCTTCTGCCACCAAACCAAATAGGTGGATTAGATGTATGGGCCCAGAGGTGTATTATTTAAATTAACTTTATTGATTTGGGATTATTAGGACCTTATTTGCATCGGGTTAAGTTCTAAATAATTTTTAGGATTATATTTGAAAATTATGCCGCGGGTTATTTCTTGACATGATGTTTCGACGTGGGTTAGGGGATGGTACAAAATTTCCATGCATATGCATCTAGAGTTTGACAATTTAGCTTGTTTAACGCCTAGAATTTCCAATATGTACCTGTTCTTCTATTGTTTGTCAGAAGATGGGTTGACTTGATGGGACGGTGCAAATCCCAGTCCTCCACTTGCATCTGGATGTTGATAGTTTAATTTGCTTGGCAGTTTCACGCCAGGAATTTCCAAACATGTACCTTTGCTTCTTTTGCCCGTCAAAGGTGGGCTGATTGACCTCAGTCCTGTCTGAATCAAATGGTGAGGGCATTCCTAGCCGTCCACCCCAACAATTTAAGTGTCTAAAATGATCTCACGGCCAGACCATTTATAAACAGGGAGAAGAGCCTGATCCGAGGATAAAATTGTCATTGCGCAAACTGATTCTCCAACAAAAGTGCAATAGGACCGGTAAACAACAATAGAGGGAGGGAGGGAAAAAAAATACTTGCAGCAAATGGTATCCCATCAATACATGCCTAAGAAATTTCATTGCAGACCATGATAAGTATAAAGAAAATTAACCTATTTCTTTTAACGAATTCAAAATCAAATACCTTTTCAAATGACCTATAATTAAACAAAGTTGCAGCCTCTTTCTCTTTTACATATGTAAGGATAATGATCACTTAATTTCGTTGTGCTTGAGATAAAACCAATTAAGATTAACTTTAAATAATAAAAGTTTTATTTCTATAGTTTAAATTATTTGGTGTAATTTACTATCTTTCCTTATGCATCAAAATTTGATTTGAAAATTCTTAAACCATGCATCAAGTGATACAGAAATTGAATTGGTTTACCATTTGTAAACCCCTAACCTTTAAGCCAAGATATCTATTTTATTATATAACATAGACCATCTAACATTTTGATCACTTGATGAATGAGTTATATATCTTAAAATTATATGATTTTTAATATATATAAATTTTAATAACTCAAATCATTGGTTATAAAATTATATCATTTATATCTAAATTTGATGGGATTTAAAATAATATTTAATAACTCAAATCATTGGTTATAAAATTATATCATTTATATCTAAATTTGATGGGATTTAAAAGGGGCTAAGCTATAGTGTAGCCAAGTAAAGAATCTGATCACCTTTTCTATTCTTAAATCCATATGAATCCCGAAACTACTCTATCTTTTTCATTTTTTTATCTTTAAGATTCATTAACCATGTAGATCAATGGTAGGCAAGGCAACTAAATCTAATTTTGGTTACATTTGAATATAACATAATCCAGGATCCGATCATCTTTCCTATCCTTGGATCTACATGGATTCTGAAGCTATCCCATCTTTTTAACTTTTTCTATCTTTGAAATCCGTAAATTGTGTAGATCAAAGAGTGGAAATATGAATGTAGCCAAGTTTAGGATATGGTCATTTCCTTCATCCTTGAATTTATATGGATTCTAAAGCTAACTTATTTTTTAACCTTTGAAATTCATGAGCTGTATGAATTCAAGAATAGGATAGATGATCGAATGTAGCCTTGTCTATATTTAAATATAGTCATATCTAATTCTTTCTGTATATATATATTATGGATAACTGTGACAAAATTATTGCCATATATTGTATTTTATGGCCTCTTTCTATGGTTTCATATGTGATAGAATCGAAGCAGTTCTATAAAGTCCTATAAGCATATTTCAGGAAGCTTCATGAATTCATTACTTCTAATGTTGTAAAAAACTTTCTTTCAAACTTATTCCTTCATTTTTCATATGATTACTAAGTTGATATTTGAGTTTTTTGTTGAAAAATGTTTGGAAGTGAGGGCAGAAACAATTCGTTATGATTATATCACTCATAGATACATAAAGCTTATACTAATATGTTGAAAAAAGTTTAAATAAAAATAAAAAGGGGACCCACATGAGTAAAACGCTCGTGTGGGTTGTTGGCGTTACGCTCGCCAGGCGAGCGTTTAGCGAATGCTCGCGAGGCAAGCATTCCGCGAGTGTTAGCCGCCAACGGCCAATTTTTTTTTAATATATATATAGGGGAGCTTTGGTCATGGTCATTCTACAGGACTGGAATAGCTGAGTTTATGGCCACCTTCCTTTTCCTCTACATCACCATCCTCACCGTCATGTGTGTGGTGAGGTCCCCTAGCAAGTACTCCATTGTGGGCATTCAGGGGATTGCTTGGAACTTTGGAGGCATGATCTTTGTACTATTGGCACCTCTGATTTTGAGATTCTACTGCTATCAAGATCAATCAGGAAACTGCTCAAAAAGATAATTCATTTTTTCTTTATTATTATTTTTATCTTTTTATTGAGCATTTGAAGGAATCATTGGGTTATACTTCCATGCGATCGTGCTCGCGATAGGAGATTCGGATCAAGCCGGATCATTATATCTTGGGGATTTTTTATCTTTTTATTGGGCATTTGAAGGAATCATTGGGTTATACTTTCATGCGATCGTGCTTGCGATAGGAGATTTGGATCAAGCCAGATCATTATATCTTGGGGACAAATCGCTAACAGCCTGCACGAAGGGACGTAAACTGATCCTTAGGGTAGTGTCTAACACGCCTCGGTTCAAGCTTGATTCTTAACTTCTTTTTTAGTTTAATTTTTTTAGATTAAATTTCTAGCAATTTCTATGAAGGAATTTTTGCATAAATTAAAAATATTTTCCACTAGTTAAGGATTAATTTTTTGGTTTTCTAGAAATTGCTAGATTTTCATTGTAAGTATCATTTAAGTTATTTAATTAATTATGAATTTTTAAGATGCATTTATATGATTTTGTATCTTGTACTTCATATGATGATGTTTAGAAATATTGCGGTTCAAATTGCATGGGAAAAGCTTTTGAAGTTGAGGATCTCAAGATCAATCAGACTAAAATTGGCCAGATGAATATCGTAATCAAGACTGATAACTGAGGGTTTGTTTAGATTGGTTGTTTCCTTAATTAGTATGAAAGTGAGAAGGAAGAAGGATTGATAAAAGTAGTTATAATAGGTATTCAAAGGTTCTTTGGAAGCGCATGTGTTTGGAGCATATGCTCATATTGTCTTGTCAAGCAAAGCACAGGGCATGCCACCAAAGCATGCCTGCACGAGCTATGTGCTTGCTTACATAATAGGGATGCATGTGGCAAGCTCAAGGATAAGTTGGATGCACAAAGATCAGTATGTACAAGCTGACAGTTGCTTCACCAGCTTGTCTAAGTTGACTTTGCAAAGCTAATTGTTGCTTATGTCCTGCTGTTTTACATAATTGCAAAGCTAATTGTCTAAGTGAATATGGGAAATTTTTTTTACATGCTTGCTATAAGGTTGACAAGGTTATGTGTATAGCATGTTGGATGCTAAAAATAGTGCGAGTAGATTCATTTTCAGCAATAATGTTTGTAACCTTTTTACTGATGAGTTATTAAATTATACTAGATAAGATGAAGTGAGTTCTGATTTGGATCATACATCCATGAGCTACCATTTCAACTTGAGGCCCTTATAAGAGAAGCATCTTGTATGTGTAGAGCATAGGAAAATTAAAAGAGAGATTCCATTTTTTGACGTTTAAAGAATGTCTTGCCATATTTAGTGATCCAGAAGTGTTGGCATTCCAGACTTACTCAAAACTAGTGTAGCATTTCAGGAAGGTTCATGTTCTTTGGTGTTTTTACATATTATCTCCAAAAATTTAGTTAATGTTTTGCAAGATATTCGTCAATATGTGAAGAAAACCACATCATAGCTAATTATTTTTCCATTGTGATGTATATTAGACTAAACTTTGGACCAAACACTCAAACTTAGTCAAGGGATTCTAGGTCCAGAATAAATATATCAAATTTTATTTCCCCAATCAAGTAGCTTTCAATTGTGACATTACTTATTTTATATTCTTTCATCTAGTTTTTGGGACATGTAATGATGGTTTCTATATAATTTTGTATGTAGAAACATCTATGGTATGTTATGACATGGACATGTATGAGCTGCATATGTTTATGCCTGCCTCAAAGTGCTCATTTGTCATCTCACCAAACTTGAGACTTTCAAGTATAGTTCTTTGTATTTTCCCAACCAAACTCTTCTCATTCCATATCATATAAATGCTCTGTTTTGAGTATCTTAAAATCTATTGTCATGAGATTTAATTAAAGTTTTTCTAATTTACTAAATAATCACATAACTTTTGGAATATTCAACTTATTATTTATCTTCTTTTTTGGGTAGTCAAGTAATTATTTCTTCAACCCGAAACTAAGTTTCCTAATCCAACTTTTCTTATAAATGAGATTTATTGGTAATTATGTACTTTATCAATTTTTGTGTAAGAATGCTGGTATTACTTTCCATATATGATCTTGACATGGTGATTAGATATGGATCATCATCTGTGTTGAAAATTAACTTGATTCTGCATCTGGTTATGTTTTATCATGTAACATAAATTTTGATTTACTCAATATTTGATGATGCAATTGCCAAACCCATTTAGTTCGAACAAGGCATTATTGCATGATCCGAGCCTCATAAATGCATGAAAGAAAATCTTTTTTTTTTCATATGATGATTCTTTTGAATATTAGCATTTTGTGCAATTATCATTCCTTAATAGTTTGAATAAGACTTGTTTTTTATGGCTATGATGGTCCATTTCAGAAGCAAGCACATTACTGTTCAAAATGAATCTATATTTAATTCTTTGATTTAAGGATAAGAATCTCATGCTAACCTGGCTATGGTATATTATGTATCATGGCATGTCGGGCTTAGACATGCCAATTTATGGAATGCTTTGGTGCACATGTTAGTGAGGCAATGATATGGTACTGCATATTATGGTATTTGTCAAGTCTTAGAAGAATTTGACAAATCAATTAACCAAGGAATTATCTAGGAGTGGAGTCCTAGATTCATCGAGGAGGATGTGGCTTAAGCTTATTAATTGGTCACCGATAGTGGATACCCAATCTCTATGATTGGAAATCCCATGAAGGAGGTTCAATATGGTAGAAATGAAGCTGATTGAGTGATCATGCTAGAGCATAATTTTTTGAAAAAAAAGTTTCTCGTCCCATCCCTATGATGAGTGCTCTTATAAAGTGACAAAGTAAATATGTGTAAGGTTGAGTTATACTCTTAATGGATCCAAGGTAGGTTATCTGCAGGGTATTAGCCACAAATACCCTTGGAGGATTCCCTTATATGAGAATTGTCATATTAGGCTAAGACTATAGGTTTGGGCTAACCTTAATAAATTCTCATGAAAAATTAAGGTACTAAGCACAAGACCTCTAATATGCGCTGATTGCTTAAACCCAATTGATCCATACTGCGTATGTAATTAGTAGAAGTTTGAGTCAAAGACCTAGTTCAAGATTTAATCTATAGTTCCTTTAGATGTATACAATCAACACTAAGTGGGGTTCAAGTTTACAGGACACCTCACTTATTGCACAGTAGAACATGCCCTAAAATTTAATATTATATATATATATATATATATATACTTTTATGGGGGATTATTGAAAAATATTTAAATAAAAATAAAAAGGGGACCCACATGAGAAAAAAGCTTGCGTGGGTTGCTGGCATTATGCTCGCCAGGCGAGCATTCAGTAAACGATTGCGAGGCGAGCGTTCCACTAATGCTCGCTTGACGAGCGTTCCGCTAACGCTCGCGAGCATTCCGCAAGTGTTAGCGGCCAATAGCCAAATTTTTTTTTAAATATATATGTAGGGGAGCTTTGGTTATGGTCATTCTACATGGCTGGAATAGCTGAGTTTATGACCACCTTCCTTTTCCTCTACATCACCATCCTTACCATCATGGGTGTGGTGAGGTCCCCTAGCAAGTACTCCATTGTGGGCATTCAGGGGATTGCTTGGACCTTTGGAGGCATGATCTTTGTACTGTTGGTACCTCTGATTTTGAGATTCTGCTGATGCGGAGATCAATCAAAAAACTGCTCAAAAAGATAATTCATTTTTTCTTTATTATTATTTTTATATTTTTATTGGGCATATGAAGGAATCGTTGGGTTATACCTCTATGCAATCGTACTGATAGGAGGTTCGAATTGAGCTGGATCGTTGTATCTTGTGGACAGATCGCCAACAACTTGCACGAAGGAACGAAAACTGATCCTTAGGAAGTGTTTAACACGCCTCGGTCTAGGCTCTATTCTTAACTTCTTTTTGAGTTTAATTTCTTCAGATTAAATTTTTAGCAATTTCTATGAAGGAATTTTTGCATAAATTAAATTTTTTTAAATATAATATATATTTAACTTCATAGAGATTATGCTGTCAAGATTTTAATTATTTATATAAATAATAACTTCTTTAGTAATACTTTTGGAAATTGGTTTTAGTTTACCACAAGTGTGATTCCATTAGCGTAGCTCGGTCCACATTTGACCATTGGCTTAGCTTGGTCCACTTTTGACCAGCTTCGATAGCTCAAGTCCACGGTAGGACGCGTTGAAGGCGATCAGTGCTTTCTCTGTCAGCCTCTCCTTCCGGACTCAGCGATGGCATGGAAGAGGCTTAATCAAAGCCTATGTCTTCCTCTATTTAATCGACCTTAGGCCCCTCTTCCGAACCAAGAACCAGCAGCGGCAGGGCGTTAGAAGTGCCGGAGAAACGCTGTAGGGGTAGTCGTCTTCTCCCTCCGTCCACAACCAAATCAGGCCGGTGAGATCTCTTCTCTTTCTTCTCTTGTTCCTCTTCCTCTCCGTTCATCTTTGATGTCACCGGTGAACCGCCAATGGCTGCTGGAGTTTAGTTTCCGCTCAGCCTCTGTTTTACTCTGTTTCAGGGAAGATACAGCCGAATTTAAGGCTGATAGAGCCGTGATCCCCGACCAGTCCCTCACCAAAAATAAGTGCCGGCAATAGACGACGGTTGGACGAATTGCCAGCCGACGAAAACCCCTTTCATATATCTATGTAGCAGGCTGGTTTCCGTTGCTTCTTCCCTCATGGATACCAGGATGACGCCATGCTCCTCTCTTTCTACGTTTCTTCTATTATTTTTTCTCTTCTCTTCACATCCAACTCTGCTTAGCCACTGCTGATAACATCTCTTGGGGCCAATCCCTCTCCGGAAACCAGACCATAGTGTCCGACGATGGCAACTTTGAGATGGGGTTCTTCGCACCAGGTAACACTAGTAGCTACTACGTGGGCATCTGGTACAAAAAAATTGCCATCCGAACCGTCATCTGGGTGGCAAACAGAGCAACACCCATCTCCAACACCTCCTCTGCCGAGTTAAAAATCTCAGAAGATGGCAAACTGGTCCTTCTCAATAGTTCAAAAATCCCAGTCTGGTCTTCAAATTCTACTCCATCAAACCCAGATTCCACGGTTGCAGTGCTTCTCGACACCGGAAATCTTGTTTTAAGAAATGGCTCGAACAGTACTATTTGGCAGAGCTTTGATCACCCAACGGACACATTCATGCCGGGAGGATGGCTTGGAGTCAACAAGATCACAGGGGAGTATCACAGGATCACTTCATGGAAGAATCCTGAGAACCCTGCCCCCGGGCCTTTCACTCTAAGCATGGACCCTGATGGATCCAATCAATTTGTATTGATGTGGAATGGTTCTGAAATTTATTGGAGTAGTGAAGTATGGGATGGCCGGTACTTCCCTGCGGTCCCTGGTACCATCGAAACTACTTTCATCAACTTCACCTTCATCGACAATGGGCAGAGGAAGCAGGCCGCGTATAACGTCGTCCGCAGTTCTACCATCAGCCGGTGTGTAATTGATTCATCTGGGCTATTAAGGCAAATGTTTTGGTGAATGATCCAACAGTGGCAGACACTCTTTATGGTACCTTCGGATCAATGTGATGTCTACTCTTTATGTGGCGCTTTTGGTATTTGCGACTCTAAGGAAAGCTCGAGTTTTTGCAGGTGCTCCAATGGTTTCAGACCAGCTTCAGTCAAAGAATGGGAATCGAAGTATTGGAAATCAGGATGCGTGAGGAAAACCAATTTGCAATGCAGTAACAAAAGCTTGTCTGGAGGAGAGGAAGATGGATTCTTTAAGATGACCAATATGAAGTTGCCCGCCAATCCACATAATTTGACATTTGGCAGTTCTGAAGACTGTAAACTGGCTTGCTTGAACAACTGCTCTTGTAGTGCGTATGCTTATGAGAGTGGATGCTCGATTTGGACTGGAGACCTTCGGAACCTTCAACAACTCTACGATGGTGATATTGGAGCTCCGACTCTTTATCTCCGGCTTGCTGCTTCTGATCTTCCAAGTTCAAGTAGTTCACATAAGTTTGCAATTTATATCACTCTTAGCGTCATTTCAGGAATTTTTATTATATCATGTGTCCTCTTCGGGCTAATTTGGGCAATTCGAAGGAGGAAACAAACTCTGAACGCAAAACCAATTGATGGTTCTCTGATGCAATTTAGTTATGGTGATATGCAGCGTGCGACCAAGAACTTCTCTTTGAAGTTGGGGAGTGGAGGCTTTGGGTCTGTTTTCAAAGGAACTTTAACCGATGCAATTGAAGTAGCTGTGAAGAAGCTTGAAGGCCTCGGACAAGGAGAGAAACAATTCCGAGCCGAAGTCAGCACATTGGGTACCATTCAGCATGTCAATTTGGTTCGCCTCTACGGGTTCTGCTTAGCGGGCAATGAAAGGCTTTTAGTCTATGAGTACATGTCTGGAGGCTCCTTGGACTCTCATCTCTTTCAGAATGATTCCTCAGTTCTACACTGGAATGCGAGGCATCGAATTATTCTTGGGATCGCAAGAGGATTAGCCTATCTGCATGAGAAGTGCAGGGAGTGCATCATACACTGTGACATAAAGCCAGAGAACATACTTCTAGACGAGGAGTTATGCGCCAAAATTGCGGACTTCGGCATGGCGAAGCTCGTAGGTCGTGACTTCAGCAGGGTACTGACAACGATGAGGGGAACGATTGGCTATCTCGCACCCGAGTGGATTTCAGGCCTACCAATCACATCCAAGGTTGATGTCTACAGCTTTGGGATGATGCTCTTTGAGCTGATAACAGGCCAGCGAAACATTATGCACTCTGGGGATGGATGCATAAGCTTTAATCCTTCCTGGGCTGCAACAAAGGTCATTGGAGGTGATATACTTTGCTTATTAGACCATAGATTGAATGGTGTTGCTGACATTGAAGAGCTGACCAGAGTCTGTAGAGTTGCTTGCTGGTGCATTCAAGACTCCGAGGCTCACAGGCCTACAATGGGACAGGTGGTACTGATCCTAGAGGGAGTTTTGGAGGTGAACGTGCCACCGTTCCCAAAGGCTCTTCAGCAACTCATGGGAGATCGGAGCCAAATTCTTTATTATTTGTCATCCACTGAATACAAAGATCCACCTGATCAATCTAAGGATTCCTCTCAATAAGCGTCAAGCTACAACGGGCACATGAATTTCTTTGCGGAGCATGCCAATAATGGGAACAATATATATGGGTAAAGTAGAGCATATAGCTGTTATGATCCTTTAGAATGACCTCTATATCCTTGTGTAATGTTCTATAGTGGATGTAGTATCTATTTAGTGACATAAATTAGTTTCCAATTTATCACTTTTCAAGAAATGCTTTATGCTTGTATTTTTTCTTAGAGGTGGAGTGAAATAATACAAAGGTGTAATGTTTTATAGAGGTGCATTGGTTTATGCCGTGCAAATAGTATTAATAAACGAAAGCTTTGATGAGTTAAATTCAAGTTAAAATTCAAATATTGCGGATCTTGATTATCTATTATTGGTAATAGAATATGTTATCGCCAAATCACCTTCCTTGAATGTTAGGTAAGATTCGGAACCCGATATCCGATGAGGATGGGCCTGAGAATCCTCCAATACCTTTACCTCGGGCTTGGATCCTGCAAAAATGTTCTCAGAGCCGGTTGTTTCATCGAGGATCCTTCGACGCTTAAGTGAGTGGTTGGGAAAACAATAGTGTATCTCTTTTTTGGAGTTAGTTCAGAACTTGTAGAAGTTGAAGTTCCTCTCTAATCATGAGCGAAGGTTCTTATACCTGATCGAGAGTCCATCTTACCCCTTTTTGGACAGTTGTTGATCCCGAGACGTCGTGTTCTGACATGGGACAAGCGGTGAGGCCAACAGCGATAGGGGGTGTCCGTCTCATAGTCTGTCAAAACTGGCAGGCTACTTCTTTGTCTTATATGGACGGCTATAGCCAGTTGGTGGGCTAAGTCTTGTCAGCTGCAGCGCTGCAGATGGTTGGTAGGCCAGGTCTTGTCAGGCATGCATCGTAGTCGATAGATGGGCAATGTAGGACCGCAGATGGTAGTGAGCCACGTGGGACTACAGGTGGTAGGTCGATCAAGTGGGATCGCAGGTGGTTGCAGTCGGTAGTGGGCCACGTGGGTGCCGAGACCGACGCCACATGGGTGCCGAGACCGACGCTGGAGTTAGTGCTGAGGCCGATGCTAGTCAATGTTGAGCCAATTTTAGAGTCGGTGCTGAGGCCGACTCTGGAGTCGGTGCTGAGGCCGACTCTGGAGTCGTGCTGAGGCCGACTCTGGAGTCGATACCAAGGCTGACTCTTGAGTTGGTGTTGCTACTGAGGCTAGGGGTGACACGTCAGACCATGAATGATTTTAGTTGTCTGATTTTACCTTCATTAGTCAGCCTCATCCGTTAACTATAACATGGCTAGATCAGCCACATCAGATACTCCCCTCACTTCTAAGCTCGTGCGGTCACATCTCTAGTCGAGCGAAAGGAGCGTAGACTTCTGGAGCCCTCAATCCTCGCCTGTGATTAATTGTGGGCCCACGCCTCAGGGGGAGGTCAAATCTCTCTCATTTAAGGGAGCATGGGACGCTGTACCATTGTTATGCAGAAGATTTTTTCTTTAAAACCGAAGAGATTTCTCTTGAAGTTGAGGCCATCTCTCTCGGATAAAGCAGTAGCCATCATTGTGGTGACGTCATTGATGTCCCATCATTGGCCTCAGATCATGCCTTTGCGCTTTTGGCCGAGGCGTTTTGCCTCGAGCGAATGAGATCATGCGACACCTTTAATAAGGGACATCCATGTCTGCGCAAGCGAATGAGATCATGCGACAATTGGGGTAACGCCTTTAATAAGGGACATCCATGTCTGCGCATGCCCAATGCCCTGCGCCGGCCATTGGCGTGCGCCTGCATGCATTCCTAATTTAGTGATAGATTACTCTTTCGTCACTAATCCGTTACTAATTTAGTGACGAACTGCTCCATCCGTCACTAAATTAGTGACAGATTAGTGACGTATTGCCTTTCTGTTACTAAATTTATACTACAATTTTTTTAAAAAAATTATGATGAAAAAATTAATCCATCACTAATTTAGTGACGGACTACCCCATCATCACTAAATGGATTGATTTTTTCATCACAATTTTTTTTAAAAAATAATTAAAATATAAATTTAATAATGAAAGTGATAAAATATTTATTTTTGGCGTTGTATATGTTGGTGAAAATATATTTCTAGCCCTCAAATTTTTACTAAAAGTTTAGCTTGGTTCTTAAATTTTTTAATTATTATTGTTTAGTTTTCATATTTTAAAAATATTGTTTTTTTACATGAGATTAGATTAAATTAATAAAATAGGTACCATGTCATTCTATTTCATATATTTACAATATTAGATGGTATGTTAACTATTTTATTAATTTTAATTTATTTTGTATAATAAAGTATTAATAATATAATATTTTTAAAATATAAAATATTAAAAATATGATAACTAAAAGTTTGAGGATAAAAAATTATCCTTCAGCTGAATTCTGGTGAAAAAACCATCACTCTATTGAACATTATATATAACCAAGAGGACCTGGTAATTAAGCAGGGCCCTCACCTGAAGAATCATAATATCATAAAGGTTAATCATGGCTCCATCATACAAGGGCCTACATACATATGCATGCGCATAATAACATGGACATCGTATCTAAGAGTAGTCTAATCATAACAATCATAACAAACGCTGCACTTTTTAAGTGCAGTACGATCATATTAACAATAATATTGTCTTATAAGTTAGACAATATGAAAGTTGGATCATTTATAAGGACGAAACTTCATTATAAGAGATGCGAATATTAAAGAAGGCCAAATTGAAACCATGTTAAATTATTAAATTAAAAATTAATAAATGTCGATAGCAATCAATTGTTTTAAGTCTTGTTTTAATATTTCTTTTTATTTAGAAGCGTTCTTTTTTTTTTTTTTTCCCTCCTTTCCATGGTAATAACATTTTTGTTGCCATCTATCGCATACGCGATCGAAATCGGAAGTACATAACCAAAATGAATGCAGCCCCATCACATTCTAGCGGTCGGTGGGGTCGAGCTCCTCCGCCTCAAGCCCTTTATTTTTCTCACTCCAACCATCGCTCCTTTGCGGCTTTGCAGTTATAGAGTTAGTGTGTAGAGGGAGACCACTTTATGCGATTCTTTTTTTTTTCCATTCCTTCTATCCGCCCACGCTTCTCTCTAGGGTTTCTTAGGCGATCTTGACGAAGCCAGAGAAGGAGGCGGAGAGGAGGGGCTGGAGGAAGGACTCAGAGTTGACGAGGGAGAGGTCGTCGAGGAGGCCGAGGGGGGGAGGGAGGGTATAACGACCCAGGCCCACGGGCCCGTTTCGTTACAAGAAAGTAAGACGGACAAGGTCCACACCAACTTGGGCCACCATAGCCCAAAAAGGGATCCAATTGGTGCCTTGTCCATCTTCCTTAACTGGTTATAAAACACCCACCCAACTCCCAATTTTTTGATGTGGGACTATTGGGAGGGACGTCACAATCTATCCCCCTTACAGAGGCGATGTCCTCGTCGCCAGGGGTAATTGATCACAACCACTAGGCAGGCAGGATTCTAGAGGTGGCCCCCACAGGTTCAAGAGGTAACTCCCATCCCCCATGGATGTAGCACTTTGTCCTGTGTGGCATTTAGCTCCTGCACTTTCGACTGGTGCGAGGCTCTGATACCATATTGTAACGATCCGGGCCCACGGGCCCGTTTCGTTACAAGAAAGCAAGACGGACAAGGTCCACACCAACTTAGGCCACCACAGCCCAAAAAGGGATCCAATTGGTGGTTTGTCCTTCTTGCTTTACAATATATAAACCACTTAACCAACTCCCAATTTCTCGATGTGGGACTATTGGAAGGGTTATCACAGAGGGGAAGAAGTCTCCATTGTTGGCATTCTCTTCATCTTTGGCAGCGATCTTGAGTAGGTAAATCTCTTCCATATCTTGATAACACCGTTTAAATTAACTCAGGCATCAAAAGTAATCTCTTCCATTGAATGTGTGCTCTATGTTTAGTAGCTCTCTGTTTTCCTAATGGTTTAATGGGGTAGGAAGAACAAAGCCATGGTATGGCATTCTTCTTTTTTCCCCCTTCTTTCACCCACTTCAGTGGGAGGAAGGAAGGAGATGAGAAGGGAGCAGGAGAAGAGCAAGAAGAGAGAAGCTGAGCTGAGAGAGAGAGAGAGAGAGAGAGAGAGAGATCAAAGGGGAGGGGCATTTGTCTACTCTCTCTCCTTCCATAAAATTTATGAAACTCGTTTGTCCTAGATGGGGTGTTATACTATTCACCATCTCATTTCCAAATAAATTTTGTTTTAAACGAAAATAGCAGCAGTGTTGCACATCAGCCCTATGTTAGAATTATCAAAAGTAATTGTCTGCTTGGATCATAGTGTTGTTGACGTGCTCTAGAATATCTGAATGTGCTGCATACTTTTTATTCGGCTTTCTATGACGTGCTAACGACTAATAATTGTAAGTAGAGTTTTGTTGACTGCATTTTGTAACATCATATAAATATTATGGAGCCTAAATCATGTGCCCCATGAGGAAGTTTGATCCAGCGTTTGAAACATTACTGATAATGCAATACTCTGATGGTTTTGTCTTTATATAGTTTGTAGTGAACAAATTCTAGATTAAATCTTGCCTGAGACAATTTGGAAAATAATAGAAAAATTTTGTTTCATTCATTATGTGTAATTCATTTGTAAATCTTATAAAAATTTATTGAATCACAATAGGAGGAAGTAATTTTATAATTTAGTATAGTTGGGATTTCAATTTATGTTATGTTTCAAAACACAAGAAATTATGAATTTGCAAATGAATTCCATAAAAGTTATGAAACTCGTTTGTCCTAGATGGGGTATTATACTATTCACCATCTCATTTCCAAATAAATTTTGTTTTAAACGAAAATAGCAGCAATGTTGCACATCAGCCCTATGTTAGAATTATCAAAAGTAATTGTCTGCTTGGATCAGAGTGTTGTTGACGTGCTCTAGAATATCTGAATGTGCTGCATACTTTTTATTCGGCTTTCTATGATGTGCTAACTACTAATAATTGTAAGTAGATCTTTGTTGACAGCATTTTATAACATCATATAAATATTATGGAGCCTAAATCATGTGCCCCCTGAGAAAGTTTGATCCAGCTTTTGAAACATTACTGATAATGCAATACTCTGATGGTTTTGTCTTTATATTGTTTGTAGTGAACACATTCTAGATTAAATCTTGCCTGAGACAATTTTGAAAATAATAGAAAAATTTTGTTTCATTCATTCTATGTAATTCATTTGTAAATCTTATGAAAATTTATTGAATCACAATAGGAGGAAGTAATTTTATAATTTAGTATAGTTGGGATTTCAATTTATGTTATGTTTCAAAACACAATAAATTATGAATTTGCAAGTGAATTCCATAAAAGTTATGAAACTCGTTTGTCCTAGATGGGGTATTATACTATTCACCATCTCATTTTCAAATAAATTTTGTTTTAAACGAAAATAGCAGCAATGTTGCACATCAGCCCTGTGTTAGAATTATCAAAAGTAATTGTCTGCTTCGATCAGAGTATTGTTGACGTGCTCTAGAATATCTGAATGTGCTGCATACTTTTTATTCGGCTTTCTATGATGTGCTAACTACTAATAATTATAAGTAGAGCTTTGTTGACATCATTTTGTAACATATATATATACGGAGCCTAAATCATGTGCCCCATAAGGAAGTTTGATCCAGCTTTTGAACCATTACTGATAATGCAATACTCTGATGGTTTTGTCTTTATATAGTTTGTAGTGAACAAATTCTAGATTAAATCTTGCCTGAGACAATTTGGAACATCGACGAATTATTTGAAGTTTGAATTTTGTGGCAAGGAGTACATAGAGGCTCATGCATTCTAATTCTTCATCCTGACTGCTTCCTTTATTTTTGATTGGAGTCATTGCCCATATCGCCATAAAGTCTTGCTTGATAAATTTCTATGCTCTATTTTACCTCTTCTAAGATAAATTTCTAAGATAAGTGGTGGATGTCTGGGCCTGGTCCTTGGTCCAGGCTATCAGCATCATGGACGAATGCTTCCCATGCAAGGCAAATGAGTCTTCTACCACAGCTGGTGCTTGAAAAGTCGACATAGCTGATATCCTAATTTTAAAAATTATGTTGCAGGTACCAAAAGTCGACATAGCTGATATTCCAGTTTGGATTATCGCTCAGAGGTAAGTAAGCCAATTATAATAATTTCTTTAAATTATTATTAAAATTATTTTATTTTTGAAATATTAAAAATATTTATGTATAATATTATTCAAAAAATTAAAAATAAAATTTGTGGTACCTTGTATATGCAAATGATTATTTGATATTATTTTAAAACTGTTAAATATTTGGGACCCTGCAAATGCCAATGATTATTTGATATGATTATTTGGTACTCTTGCAAATAGCTATTATTTTATACATACAATTGATCATTGATATGATTATTGGGAATTGCTAATTTTTGAAAAACTATACATGGTTGTGTTCATATATCAGGATAATAAATCATGAGTTCAGATAGGCAATGGATGTATGCAAGATTAAAAAATGGATGGATAAGAACTGAATTTCTATTTGGGATTGAGTAGTTGTGGATTTTGCAAAAATGCATCCGGAATGTATGGATGGTGAAAAGATTAAATGTCCTTGTAATCATCGAAAATGTTGGAATATGATTATCTAAATGAGGATACAGTTAAGGTACATCTTGGAACTAATGGATTTGTGGCAGATTATTATTGTTGGTATCATCATGGGAAAACTTATTATGTGCCTTAAGCAATGGAATAAACTACTTGTCAAGCTAATTCTTTTGTACATTGCAAAGAAAGTGAGACTATCAATGCAATGCAGTCTATGGTGTATGATGTTGGTGGTCCTTTTAATCCAATTGAAATGGAAGAGACCCCAAATCCTACAACACATCTTTTTGATATGCTCAAAGTAGCACAACAAGAGGTGTGGAGGGAAAACCCTTATGGCCATTCTCAGTTATCTGCAATGGCTAGAATGTTGAATATTAAGGCTGAACATCATATCTCTGAAAGGTGTTATGATGAAATTTGCAAGTTGATGTCAGAATTACTTTTAGCCAATAATTTAATGACTGACAGCTTCTACAGCACAAAGAAGTTAGTTTGAGGTTTGGGTTTGCCAGTGCAAAAGATTGATTGTTGTGAGCAAAACTATATGATATATGTTGACCCCAGATTGATTTTGATGATTACAAAATAAATTAAGCAATTCTAAGATTGATACAGGGAAGTTCGGTCACCTTGCAAGTAAGTATCTTCATGCAAAATTGACTGGTAAGAAAGTACTTTGCTTTGAATATGATTATTAGCTTGTGAGTTAACTTGTTAGCTAGCTGGTTATTCATTTAGCTAACTGGCACGACTCTTAGCTAGCTGGGAAAATTTCACAGTGAATGGGCCGAACCATCTTGCCCTTTAGCTAGCTGTCTAGCTAGCCTGTTAGCTAGCTGAAGTTTCTTCAGCTAACTAAAACTCTTGTCTCAGTAAGATGGCCGAACGATCCTTTATTTCAGCTAACTGATGAGTCAGTTTGTTAGCTAGCTGGAGCCCTTTCAGCTAACTAAAATTCCTGTCACTATTGCCTGGCCGAATGCCCTCTTTCTTTAGCTAACTGGTGAGTTAGTTTGTTAGCTAGCTGAAGCTCTTTCAGCTAACTAAGGAACTTGTCACAGGTGCCTGGCCGAACGTCCTTTATTTTAGTTAACTGGTGAGCTAGCTGGAATTCATTTCAGCTAACTAAAAATCCTGTTACAGTGGTTCGGCCGAACACCCTTCCATTTTAGCTAGCTGGCTGGATGTCTTGTTAGTTAAACTGTAACTCATTCTAGCTAGCTGATGCCTCTTTTAGTTAACTGCTTAGCTAACTATTTCATCTTGGAGCTAATTGGTTAGTTAACTATTTTTCACAGGGAACGTTGCAGCCGAATGGATTTAAATTTTAGTTAACTGGAGAGCTAGCTGCCGGTTGGTTAGTTAGCTAGAGAGTTAGCTACTTTATTCAGTTGCCTGGCTGCCTTTTTGCTCAGTTAGCTGAAGAGCTAACTAAGCTGGATGGATAGCATAGCATTCTTGCTCCTAGTTAGCTCGTGAGCTAACTGGCCACTCTTTAGTTAGCTGTTCAGCTAACTAGCTATCCTGCTGCCGTTTGAATTTATATTGGAGTTAGCTGGCGAGTTAGCTGCCGAGCTAACTAACGTATTGTCTCAGAATGCTTCTTTTGTTATGACCTCTCTGCTTAGCTAACTGATTAGCTAGCTGGGAGTTATTTCTTTACTCTTGGACGATGGCATTCATTTTTCAGCTACCTGATCTTCTTTCTTCAAGTCCACCGCCGCCTAAAGCTCTTTCTTTCTCTCATTCTCTCTCTCTATTGCTATTTCAAGCTATTGTTAACTTTTAATTTTTGAATGTTTACAGTGCTCATCCTTTCTCAAATGGAGATCTGCATTCAATGCTTAAGGGAAACATATTTAACGGTTATATTTTCTTTCCGTTATTATTTCATTTATTTCTTTTGTATCTAACGGATATTTTTTGTTGGATGATTATAAATAGCTAGGATTAGAAGCACACCATGATGATGATTTTTGAAAAGAAATTTCAAAGAGAGAAAAATCCAAGTAAAGAGCCTTCATTAAATATTTGTTGAGTGGTTGCTGTGCATTCAAGCTCATTCCTTGCTCCGAAAGGTCGTCCGAATCATTGAAGCTTTTCAAGCATTCAAGACATCAGCTGCTTCAACCAAGTTCATTTATTGCTGAGTTTATTGCTTCAAAAAGTTGTAAAGTATATTCTAATATTTGCTCTTTGTAGGAGCTTCTTCTTTACATACACTAATTATCTTGTAAAAGGGTTAGTGAACCCTGGTTTGTTGGCTTCTTGTGCCATTTAAACAAGATGACTAGCCTAGGTTTGGCTAGGGGTTCTTGGCTTCCTTGTGCCGTGAAACAAGAGGACTAGCCTAGGTTTGGCTAGGGGTTTTTGGCTACCTTGTGCCGTATAAACAAGAGGGCTAGCCTGGTTCAGCTAGAGGTTGTAATCGTTGTGATACATTAGTGGAATACCCAAAGGTTTTGGGGAGTGGATGTAGGTGCTGAGTTTGGCACCGAACCACTATAAATTTATGTGTGTTTGTGATTGCTTATTTTTGTGTTGATATTATTCTGTGCACTCCACTTCACCATTGGAAATCAAAATTAGGGTTGAAAGCACATTTATCTGCATAGCTATTAAATTTTTTTTAAATAACCCAATTCACCCTCCTCTTGGGTTACTACATCTGGGTAACAAGTGGTATCAGAGCAGCATGCTCTTGATTTCTATAGCTTTGATTAGCTTGGAGCCAAAGATCAATAGTAATCCCAATGAGTTTCATGTTGACTGAGGGACAATTAACTAATAGACCACCTTTGTTCAATGGAATAAACTACACATATTGGAAAGCACGAATGAAAATCTTCATTCAAGCACTAGATTATGATTTATGGGGAATCATAATTAATGGACCTCACACACCCACTATTATGATTAAAAATATCAATATTGCTAAACCTGAATCTGAATGGGATGAGCAAAATAAGAAATTAGCTCAATTAAATGCTAAGGCTATGAATGTTCTTTATTGCTCGCTTGATGCAAATGAGTTTAATCACATATCTACATGTATGTGCTAAGGAAATATGGAATAGACTTGAAGTCACCCATGAGGGTACAAATCAAGTCAAGGAATCCAAAATAAACATGCTTGTTCATAAGTATGAATTATTTAAGATGGATCCTGTTGAAAATATCACTTATATGTTTACTAGATTTACTGATATCATTAATGGTTTGAAAAGTTTGGAAAAATCTTATGCTAACAGTGATCTAGTTAGAAAAATTTTAAGATCTTTACCTAGATCATGGGAAGCAAAAGTGACTGCTATACAAAAGCAAAAGATCTCAATAAATTATCACTTGAAGAGTTGGTTGGTTCTTTGATGACTCACGAACTTCAGCAACGATAACATATTGATGAAGATGATTCAAAGAAGAGAAGGACCATGGCATTGAAGAGTGCAACTCAAGAAGATGAGAGTGAAGAAACCTCAAGTGATAGTGAGAAAGATGATGATATGGCACTTATTTCAAGAAAATTTAAGAAGTTTATGAAGAAAAAGAGATTTGGAAAAAAAAGCATTTTGTCAAAGGAGATCATAGCAAAGACAAGGAAAAGAGTGAACCTCCAACATGCTATGAGTGTAAGAAGCCTGGACACATCAGACTAGATTGTCCACTAGTAAAGAAGGCATCTAGAAAAATAAAGAAAAAGGCAATGATGGCCACTTGGAGCGACAGTGAAGCTACAAGTTCAGAAAATGAAGAGAAAACTGAAGTTGCTAATATTTGCTTCATGGCTGATAATGATGAGGTAAGTCTCTTTTAGATGATTTTACTTTTGATGAGCTGCATGGTGCATTTTATGAACTGATTGATGATTTCACAAATTTAAGTTCAAAGAATAGAGATTTGAAAAATGAAATCAAAAATCTTACCATTGAAAAAGAAAAGTTTTCAAAGGAAAATGAATCATTGTCAAAACAAAACCAAGATTTAAAAAATGAAGTGAATAAATTAAAATCAATTGTTGATAGATTTACACTAAGCTCAGAAAAATTAGAAATGATTTTAAATAGTCAAAGAGCTGTTTATAATAGAGTTGGTCTTGGATACAATCCTCTTGAAAACAAAAATTTCTAAAAAATATTTATGTGCATGCTGATGATTCAACTAAAATTACATGCTTTAAATGCGAAAAATTTGGACACAAAGCTTACATTTGCCAAACACAAAAGATAAGGAAAATATGGATCCCAAAAGGAACCATTTTGACTAACCCTAAAGGACCCAAGAAAGCTTGGGTACCTAAGAACAAAAGTTAAAATTGTGTATGCAGGTGTGTCTTGCAACCCGAGAAATTAAAAGACATTGGTACTTGGACAGCGGGTGCTCAAGACACATGACCGGTGATGAATCATAATTCATCACTTTGGATGCAAAAGATGAGGTGTTGTTACTTTCGGTGATAATGGTCAAGGAAAAATAATTGGCATTGGAAAAATAGGTATCACACCTCATGCTTATATTGATAATGTTTTACTTGTGAAAGGACTGAAACATAATTTACTTATTATTAGTCAATTATGTGACAAAGGATTTAATGTTATATTTGAATCGTCCTTATGCATTGTTAAAAATTCTGCTAATGAAAACATGAGGTTTGTTGGTCAAAGGCATGGTAATGTATACATTGTCAATTTAAATGATTTGCATGATCAGAATGTTGATTGCCTAGTTGCTACTAACAATAAAACTGATAATAGTTGGTTATGGCATCGTAGGCTAGATCATGCAAGCATGGATTTACTATCTAAATTAATTAAAAAGGATTTAGTACATGGTTTGCCAAAATTTATTTTTGAAAAAGATAAGATTTGCAATGCTTGTCAATTTGGAAAACAAACCCGAGTTTCTTTTAAATCAAAGAATTTTATTTCAACCACTAGACCATTGGAGCTCTTGCACATGGATTTATTTGGTCCTACAAGAACCACTAGTCTAGGAGGTAAAAGATACGGTTTCATTATTATTGATGATTTCTCTCGCTTTACATGGGTTTTATTTCTAGCTAGTAAAGATGAAGCATTTTCAGCATTTCAAAAATTATTTAAAAGAATTACAAATGAAAAGAATTCTTCGTTTTATCAATACGAAGTGATCATGGAAAAGAATTTGAAAATAAATCTTTTGAAGAATTTTGTAATAAAAATGGAATTGAACATAATTTTTCTGCACCAAGAACACCACAACAAAATGGAGTAGTTGAAAGAAAGAATAGAACATTAGAGGAAATGGCACGTACCATGTTGTGTGAAAGCAATCTTCCTAAATATTTTTGGGCAGAAGCTATTAACACTGCATGTTATGTTTTAAATCGTGCATTAATCAGACCTGTTTTGAAAAAGACTCTGTATGAACTTTGGAAAGAAAGAAAACCTAATATAAGTTACTTTCATGTTTTTGGATGTCGATGTTTTATATTAAAAATGGAAAATCAAACCTTGATAAATTTGACGCTAAGTCTGATGAAGGAATTTTTCTCGGATATTCTTTACATAGTAGAGCTTTTAGAATATTTAACAAAAAGACTTTAGTAGTTGAAGAATCAATTCATGTTATCTTTGATGAATCTAATGATCTTCCATCAAGGAAGGGAAAAGGTATAAATGATGCAGATGATATTGAAGATCAATTCAAGGACATCACATTAAAGGACAAGAACGATACACAAGAGGTAAGTGAAGAAGAGAACGCTGACCTACCTGAAGCCTCACAAGGTAATGATGAATTAGAAAGAGGATGGAGGTATGTTCTTAGTCACCCTAAAGATCTAATTATTGGTGATCCTTCTCAAGGAGTGAGAACTAGATCATCATTTAGAAATGCATATAATAATTTAGCATTTGTATCTAAAATTGAACCTAAATGTTATGATGATGCTAAAAATGATGTTGATTGGATTAATGCCATGCATGAGGAACTTAACCAATTTGAAAGAAATAATGTTTGGACTCTTATTGAAAGACCTCATGATCATCAAATTATTGGAACTAAATGGGTATATAGAAACAAATTAGATGAACATGGTAATATAATCAGAAATAAGGCAAGATTAGTAGCTAAAAGTTATAATCAAGAAGAGGGAATTGATTTTGATGAAACTTATGCCCCTGTTGCTAGATTAGAAGCCATTAGATTACTTCTTGCTTATGCTTGTTATATGAATTTTAAATTATATCAAATGGACATTAAAAGCGCTTTCTTGAATGGATATATTGCTGAACAAGTTTTTGTGGAACAACCACCCAGATTTAAAAAATTTGTTTCCAAATCACGTTTTCAAATTAAACAAAGCTTTGTATGGTTTGAAACAAACCCCCCGGGCATGGTATGATAGATTAAGCAAATTCTTGATTAGTAATAATTTTATTCGAGGAACTGTGGATATAACTTTATTTATTAAAAGGAAAATAAAGATATATTAGTTATTCAAATCTATGTTGATGATATCATATTTGGTGCCACTAATGAATCTTTGTGCAAAGACTTTGCTAAGCTTATGCAAGGAGAGTTCGAGATGAGTATGATGGGTGAGCAGACCTACTTCCTCGGACTTCAAATTAAACAAAGCAAAGATGGGATCTTCATAAGCCAATCCAAATACACCAAAGAAATGATCAAGAAGTTTGGCATGGAGACATCCAAGAGTATCGGTACCCCTATGAGCTCATCATGTAGACTTGATTCTTATAACTCTGAAAAATCTGTTGATTTAAAATTATATAGAGGCATGATTGGATCATTATTATATTTAACTGCTAGTAGGCCAGATATTTTATTTAGTGTTTGCATGTGTGCTAGATATCAAGCAAATCCTAAAGAATCACACTTGCTTGCCGTTAAAAGAATATTTAAATATTTAAATGGAACAATCAATTTGGGTATATGGTATGATAAATAATCTAGCATTGACTTAATAGGATACACTGACTCAGACTTTGCTGGATGTAAATTAGATAGGAAATCAACCACTGGAACCTGCCAGTTTCTAGGTGTTAACTTAATTTCATGGTTTAGCAAAAAGCAAACTTCAGTAGCACTATCTACGGTCGAGGCCGAGTATGTTGCAGCTCGGAGTTGCTGTGCTCAAATCTTGTGGATTAAGCAACAACTAGAAGATTATGGTATTAAACAAAAAGCCATTCCTATAAAATGTGATAATACAAGTGCAATTAGTTTAACTAAAAATCCTATTCAACATTCCAGAACTAAACATATTGAAATAAGACATCATTTCATTAGAGATCATGTTAACAATGGAAATGTTGCTATTGAATTTTTAAATACTGAAAAATAAATTGCTGATATTTTTACTAAGCCACTTGATGAAACCAAATTTTATGAAATCAGAAGAGAATTAGGGATGCTTGATCCAACCATTTAATGAATCATTTAATGAAGTGATATAAATCTAAAAGTTATGACATCTTTAAATCACATCAATCAAATGAATTTCATGTCAAAATTAATTGCTTATTGTCAAGCTTTATGTCTTTTCAAATTAATAAAAGGCATGTTGTTTTATTTCACCCAACCACCGGTCACTTAAAGATTTTATTGATGGCAGCTAACTGACCAGGCAACCAAACAGTCACCTGACCAGTTAACCATCAAACCCATTCTCTATATAAACTTTTTCTGCTCATGTCTCCTTCAAGCTCAAGCCGTCTCCTTCAACTCTTCTCCAACCGAGCGTCTTCTCCTCTCTTCTCTCACTTTCAATCGTCTCTTCATTTCTTCCATCAAATCCTTCCTACCATTCAACCTACTAATCTATCTAGAAGAAGTTGATGGCTCCCAAGAAGAAGGCCGTCGCTAGAGATGACGATTGTGCCAATCTTCGCCGGAAGTCTTCCACGTCTTCTACTCAAATCAACTCCCTACTTGCTTCAAAATCATTTGTTCATGGGAGGATAGTAGACTTTAACTTTTTAGAGCAAGAAGGATTCAAAATTGGTAATCTGTTAATTAAACAAGGATGGGATAAGCTTTTATCTACCAAAAGACCTATTTATCCTGAACTTATTAGAGAATTTTATGAAAATATTTCTTTTGGAAATGGAACTATCTCTTCCATTGTGAAAATGATTAAAATAGACCTAGACGGTAAAACACTAGGGTCTGCTTTGAAAATTCCATCTGATGGTTTCCTAGAGATTCTTCCTAGTGAACGCGGATATAAGATTGGCCTAATCCTTAATATAGATGATACTGAAGCTAGTAAGATTGAAACATTAGATGCAAATATGTTATCTGTTGAAAATCGGCTTTTCCATAGTATCATTGCTAAGATTCTCGCCCCTCGTACTGGATCATTTAATGTGGTAAATGATAGGGACATTTGCATAATGTATGATATCTTAATGAAGACCCTGTAGATTTACCTGAATTAATCATAACTGTTATGAGAGAATCTATGTCCAAAGCTAAGGCTGCTTTGCCCTACGGAATGTTTCTCACTTATGTTTTTAAATTTTTCAATGTCAAACTTAAAGGAGAAACTGCAGTTGCATTACGTCACTCTAATGTTTTTAATGCTCATTCACTGCACCGTATGAATTTTGCTAAGAGGGATGGTATTTGGTTAAAAATTAGATCTAGAACAGGACAATCTAGTATGCCACCTCCTACTGTGAATCAACCTGTCTGTTCTCCTCAAAACTTTTTCACTTATGACTTCAGTCAACCTAACCTATATCTTGCTGCTATGACAGCTGATCAAAATCCTTTTCTTCCTGATCCACCGAAATCAATGCTTCTGGATCATCTTTTCGCCATGACAACCCTGCTCCTTCTCCTATTCCAACTGTCAGATTATGTGATGATCAACTCCGTCACATTATCAATGAATTGACCCTTGCCACTTCTAGTTGAAGCTCTGGTGACAGTGCTTCTTCCATCAATGATCATACTCTTGTACCGCATATCTTCTCTGTTTTTAAAAATATGTCTGAATTTAAACTCATTCTTGAAAGGCTTGTTCATGATGTGAACATTCTTAATGGGAGAGTCTTTCACCACAATGAATCTGTTATGGAACGTATTCTGAAAGAGGTAAATTTACTTAAAAGCAGGCTTGAAAACTTTGAGACCAAGGCTGAGTGGGTAGAGTATCAAATGAGATCGAACCAGACCCAGACTCGGGATGCTACAAATGCAGTTGACCATTGGACTGGAACCCTCTAGGCTGAGCCAACTCATGGAGATTCTCATCACCAGTTCTGCATCGTCTGCGCCTGATGCTTCTTTCTCTCATCCACACCTTTTCACTCCACCGGCACGGCCTTCCTCCGTCAAGCATAAATCGTCAAGCAAGCCAAATGTTTCAGTGCATATTTCTTCATCCGATGACGACAAGTGATTGTACTTATATGCTTTGTAGTATTTGAACAAACTTGTTGTGCTTATTTATGTTTATGCTTTATGACTTGAAACAATGACATGTAATATCTGTTATCTTGCACTAATCTACATGACTATTTTAATTTTGTAATGAATGTTAACATCTCCTTGATCCTTTATGCTTAAAGTTATTGCAAGACTCTTCAAACTTCTTTTTGATTAATGATAAAAAGGGGGAGAATAATGTTGCTTGCATACATTAAGGAATGGAGTAAAATAGTAACTCCATATATTCAGGGGGAGAAAAGAAAAAGATTTCACTTATTTATTTTAACAGGGAAAAAATTATTATTTTCTGTTTACTCCTATTTACTTATTAAACTTCCATATGTACACTTGCTCTTTATGTGCTTAAAGGTTTTGTCATCATCAAAAAGGGGAGATTGTTGACCCCAGATTGATTTTGATGATTACAAAACAAATTAAGCAATTCTAA
Source organism: Calamus simplicifolius (assembly GCA_900491605.1). NCBI lineage: Eukaryota > Viridiplantae > Streptophyta > Magnoliopsida > Arecales > Arecaceae > Calamus > Calamus simplicifolius. The sequence goes on from UESW01002326.1 coordinate 119,653, forward strand.
TATTGATACAGGGAAGTTCGGTCACCTTGCAAGTAAGTATCTTTACAAAATTGACTGGTAAGAAAGTACTTTGCTTTGAATATGATTATTAGCTTGTGAGTTAACTTGTTAGCTAGCTGGTTATTCCATAGCTAACTGGCACGACTCTTAGCTAGCTGGAAAAATTTCACAGTGAATGGGCCGAACCATCTTGCCCTTTAGCTAGCTGTCTAGCTAGCTGTTAGCTAGCTGAAGTTTCTTCAACTAACTAAAACTCTTGTCTCAGTAAGATGGCCGAACGACCCTTTATTTCAGCTAACTGATGAGTCAGTTTGTTAGCTAGCTGGAGCCCTTTCAGCTAACTAAAATTCCTATCACTATTGCCTGGCCGAACGCCCTCTTTCTTTAGCTAACTGGTGAGTTAGTTTGTTAGCTAGCTGAAGCTCTTTCAGCTAACTAAGGAACTTGTCACAGGTGCCTGGCCGAATGTCCCTTTATTTTAGTTAACTGGTGAGCTAGCTGGAATTTATTTCAGCTAACTAAAATCCTGTTACAGTGGTTCGGCCGAACACCCTTCCATTTTAGCTAGCTGGCTGGATGTCTTGTTAGTTAAACTATAACTCATTCTAGCTAGCTGACGCCTCTTTTAGTTAACTGCTTAGCTAACTATTTCATCTTGAGCTAACTGGTTAGTTAACTATTTTTCACAGGGAACGTTGCAGCCGAATGGATTTAAATTTTAGTTAACTGAAGAGCTAGCTGCCGATTGGTTAGTTAGCTGGAGAGTTAGCTACTTTATTCAGTTGCCTGGCTGCCTTTTTGCTCAGTTAGCTGAAGAGCTAACTAAGCTGGATGGATAGCATAGCATTCTTGCTCCTAGTTAGCTCGTGAGCTAACTGGCCACTCTTTAGTTAGCTGTTCAGCTAACTAGCTATCATGCTCGTTTGAATTTATATTGGAGTTAGCTGGCGAGTTAGCTGCCGAGCTAACTAACGTATTGTCTTAGAATGCTTCTTTTGTTATGACCTCTCTGCTTAGCTAACTGATTAGCTAGCTGGGAGTTATTTCTTTACTCTTGGATGATGGCATTCATTTTTCAGCTACCTGGATCTTCTTTCTTCAAGTCCACCGCCGCCTAAAGCTCTTTCTTTCTCTCATTCTCTCTCTCTATTGCTATTTCAAGCTATTGTTAACTTTTAATTTTTGAATGTTTACAGTGCTCATCCTTCCTCAAATGGAGATCTACATTCAATGCTTAAGGGAAACATGTTTAACGGTTATATTTTCTTTCCGTTATTATTTCCATTTATTTCTTTTGTATCTAACGGATATTTTCTTGTTGGATGATTATAAATAGCTGGGATTAGAAGCACACCATGACGATGATTTTTGAAAAAAAATTTCAAAGAGAGAAAAATCCAAGTAAAGAGCCTTCATTAAATATTTGTTGAGTGGTTGTGTGCATTCAAGCTCATTCCTTGCTTCGAAAGGTCATCCGAATCATTAAAGATTTTCAAGCATTTAAGACTTCAGCTGCTTCAACCGAGTTCATTTATTGCTGAGTTTATTGCTTCAAAAAGTTGTAAAGTATATTCTGAATATTTGCTCTTTGTAGGAGCTTCTTCTTTACATACACTAATTATCTTGTAAAAGGGTTAGTGAACCCTGGTTTGTTAGCTTCCTTGTGCCATTTAAACAAGAGGACTAGCCTAGGTTTGGCTAGGGGTTCTTGGCTTCCTTATGCCGTGAAACAAGAGGACTAGCCTAGGTTTGGCTAGGGGTTTTGTGGCTGCCTTGTGCCGTATAAACAAGAGGGCTAGCCTAGTTCGGCTAGAGGTTGTAATCATTGTGATACGATTAGTGGAATACCCAAAGGTTTTGGAAGTGGATGTAGGTGCTGGGTTTAGCACCGAACCACTATAAATTTCTGTGTGTTTGTGATTGCTTATTTTTGTGTTGATATTATTCTGTACACTCCACTTCACCGCTGCAAATCAAAATTAGGGTTGAAAGCACATTTATCTGCATAGCTATTAATTTTTTTTTAAATAACCCAATTCACCCCCCTCTTGGGTTACTACATCTGGGCAACAATATATTAGGGTGAAGATAGTCACTTGACTTGTAAAATTTGTTCCTATCCTCGTTTTAAGGGACAAAGCCGTAGATCTTCCAAACATAAAAGACATGTTTCATATAAGAAGATGTACTACTTCCCTATAGCTCCTCGTCTACAGAGGTTGTATGCATCTGATGCAACTGCAAAATATATGAGGTGGCATGCTGAGCATCAAGTGAGGAAGGTGCTATCATGCGCCATTGTTCAAACTCTCCTGCTTGGAAGCATTTTAATTAGACACATCCATCTTTTGCATATGAAGTCAAAATGTGAGGTTAGGTTTATGCACTGATGGGTTCCAACCGTATGGGCAAACAGGTCAATAGTATTCATCTTGGCCTGTAATACTAACTCCATACAATTTGCCACCTTGGATGTGCATGAAGGATGAGTATATGTTTTTGACTGTCATCATTTCTGGGCCGAACAATCCTAAGTCCAAGTTGGATGTTTTTTTGCAACCATTGATTGCTAAGTTGAAAGAATTATAGGATGTTGGTATAGAAACATATGATATTTCCACGAAGAGGAATTTTTAGTTGCGAGCTGCTTTGATGTGGGCAATAAGTGATTTTTCTGCTTATTCGATATTGTCTGATTGGGGTTTGTAGGAAAGCTTGCTTGTCCTTATTGCATGGAAGATTCTGATGCTTTTACTTTTACTAAAGGAGGAAAAACATCGTGGTTTGACAATCATCACAAGTTCTTGCGAGATGATCATCCATGGAGAAGGAATAAAAAATGGTTTAGGAAGGGACAATCAGTTCAAAAAAATGCACCACTTATAAGGTCAGGTATAGAATTGATAAATGAAATTGATTACTTTTGGTTTAAGAAAGTGACAAAACCTGGTGGAGAAAAGACAAACCATACAATTCAAAGAGTATGTGGATGTGGTTGGAAGAAATGAAGTATATTTTGGGATTTACCTTATTGAAAAACCAATCTTATTAGGCACAATCTGGATGTTATGCACATTGAGAAAAAAATTTTTGATAATATTTTTAATACGGTGATGAATGTTAAAGGGAAAACCAAGGATAATGCTGAGTCTAGGAAATATCTGAAGGAATTTTGCAATCGTCTAGAGTTACATCGGGACAAAAGTGCAAATAAATATCCTAAGGCATGCTACACATTGAATAAGGATGGGAAATAGTAGCTTTTACAAGTGGATTAAGAAATTAAAATTTTTAGATGGTTATGTTTCTAACTTAGCAAGATGTGTTGATTTGAGTGGAAATAAACTATATGGATTGAAAAGTCACGATTGTTATATTTTTATGCAGAGGCTACTTCCTATTGCATTTCATGAGTTATTGCCTTCAAATGTATGGCAAGGTTTGACAAAGTTGAGCATTTTTTTTAAAGATTTAACTGCTAGAGTCATAACAAGGGATGGCATGAAACGTTTGGAAGAGGAGATTCCTATTGTGGTATGTAAGCTAGAGCACATGTTTCCCACCAAGTTTTTTTTACTCCATGGAACATCTTTCAGTTCATTTAGCTTATGAAGCAAGAATTGCTGGTCCAGTGCAATATAGATGGATGTATCCATTTGAGTAGTAAGTTGAGAAATTAAGTTTTTTTTATATTATTAACTTAAGTATAATGTGATAGTTAAAATCGTTTCTTATTTGTAGGTACCTTCAAAGTTGAAGAATAATGTTAGGAATAAAGCTAAAGTTGAAGATTCAATTTGTAATGTATACTTGGTTGAAGAAGCTTCATCATTTTGCGCACATTACTTTCAACCTTATGTATATACACGGCATAGAAAAGTGCTGCGCAACAGTTATGGTTATGGATTTGATTTGGAAGAACATCCTGAAATGCTTTCCATATTTAAACATGCTGGTAGATCATTTGGAAAAGCAAATTCAGATGTTTAAATCATAAGGAATATAATGTAGCTCACATGTACATATTATTGAATTGTCCATAAGTTAAACCATACATTCAGTAAGTGCACTATACTTTAATACTCTTATTGTATTTTTTTTAATTTCAAAGTATTATGATCTTAAACAATAACATTAAATTTATTTTTATCATTATAGAATCTTTGAATTAGAGTTGAGGCAACTTCGATCTAATATTGAAGCTTCACAAATTGATACAAAACTTGAGACAGTGTTTGCATTATGGTTTGAGAATTATGTAAGTACACTATATTTCAAAATATAATACTGATTTAATAGATAGTATATTTTGTAACTAATTAATTTTATATATTTATTATATATAGGCACATCTACAATCATGTAGCATCCATAACCAAATGATCAAAGACCTTGCAAAAGGACCATTGTATAGGGTGAAATCATTTTCAGGTTATTATGTTAATGGATTTAAGTTTCATACAGAGGAACATGGTTCAAATGGTAGAACAATGAATAATGGAGTGTGCATTAAAGGCTCTAGCCATAGTGCAAATGAGCTAGAGTACTATGGTCAGTTGCAATAAATTTTGGAATTGGAGTACCCTGCTCTACCAATCAAGCGAACGGTACTGTTCAAGTGCTCATGGTTTGATCCAACCTTAAATCATTGTACGAGAATTCACCCACAATACAAACTTGTTGAAGTCAAGAGAGGAAGAGTATTCAATAGATAAGAACCATTTATTTTCGCTGTGCAAGCAAAACAAGTATATTTTGCAAGTTATCCTACTTGAAGAGAAATGCTACTGATTGGCTAATTGTTTGCAAGATTAAAGCAAGGTCAATTGTGGAGGTGCCGGACTCAAATGCATGCATGCCTTCTGATGTGATGGCATTTCAAAAGGATGTATGTGATCAACATGGAATTAATACTGAAATAGATGAAAGACATCAGTCTCTAAATGATGTGAATGGTTCATTTATTAATATTGATGATACTCAAATCGAGAAAACTATTGAACCAAACTTGCAAATTGAAAATGATGATGATGAATACATTGATGTAGAACAAGAATTTAATGATGATGATAATGATGACGATGATGATGAAGACACTAATGGTGAAGAAAAAGAAGATGATAATGATGACAATGATGGAGACCTTCAATTTGATGATAATGATGACCACTAGATTACTAGATTCATGTTTTATTTAAGCAACAAATGTACAATTTGATGATGATGATGATAACTGGTGGACATCAATGGATTTGTTTTATTGTATTTGATGATGATTAGTCTTATGTTATATTTTCACTTGTTATTTTTGGTATAATCTCCATCTATTTTTTGTTATAGTTATGAGCAGCTTACCATCCAGTTCTAGTGGACATGGTGAGAATGTCTTCACAGTACCGTCTTCAGCATATACTGCACCTTCTGCAACATCATCCACAAATCCTAGTAGCAGGATATTGATTAGAGTTGAAAATAATAAGTAAAGAATTTCTCTATTTCATTTTATTTTATGTATATTTGTCTGTTGTGCATGTAAGACTTTGTTGTTTTCACGTTAGAGTATCTGTTTCTGTCAGTGCCATTGGTTTTTTTCAGGTTAGTTCCCATCGATGCTAGTTCATTTCCTCTAGGTCAAGCAATATCAACTTATATGGCTTCAAAATTTGATGAAAGACAATAAGCAACTATATATAGTGGGAAGCATATCTCATCAGCTTTTAAAGAATTTTATTAGGAGGAGTTTAAGGTTGTAATATTTAATATATCTATTATTATGAGACAAATAAATAAAAAAATGATTTTACTATTATAAGGTTAGATTTTAATTATATTCTATAATTAACACTTTTGTTGTACTTATAACTTATAATTATTGCAGAAGATGTACACTTGGGACTCATTAGATGACGAGGCTATTAAGAGCTGTTGGTGGCAAAATGTTAAAATACAATATACCAAGCATATTCATAGTTGGAGGCATTCTGAGAATGGCAAGCTAGGCTATGTGACTCTACTTGGCAACAACTTTGGAGCAGATTGGAAAGATAAAGCTAATAAAGCTCAACAAAGTCGTCTAACTAAGACAGGCGATCCATGTACCGATGTGACTAGCATACATGTGGATCTCGATCTATTGTGGAGCATTCTTTAAAAATGATAAAGTATCAATGTATTTGTCTTAATGGTTTAAATTGTACTTGTTTTTATTTTGTAATCATCTAAACATGTAATTACTAACTTATTGTTGTTGTAGGCTGAAGAGTTAAAACGTCGGCTCAATAGTTGGGAGCTATTTAAAAAAGTGCACACCAAAAAAGATTGAACCTTTGTAGATGCGAGATCGAAACAAGTCAATGTATGTTTATCTTCTATTTCTATTAATTTTTAGGCTAAACTATAGAATTAACCTCTATACTTAGGAGGTTGTATCACTTTAGTCCTTAAACTTTAAAAAGTTATAAAAATAATCCTAAACTTTCTATTTTGTATCACTTTGATCCCTATCGTTAAATAAGAAAGACGACGTTTATTTTTATCCTATGTGGTAGCATTTATAGTGGCATACGTGGCATCCAAATGGCAAAAATAAATTTAAAATCCATAACTATTCAGTTAACCCATTATTTAATAATTTAAAAAAATAAAAATAATCACCTTTCGCTCTGATTTATCCTAGAGGAGAGTGCAACGGGTACATAAGCACTCACGGGTTAGGATAAATCAGGGCAAAGAAGATTATTTTTATTTTTTAATTTTTTTAAAAATTTATTAAATAATGGGTTAAATAATGGGTTAACAGGTTAATTGTGGATTTTAAATTTATTTTTACTACTTGGATGTCACGTGTGCTACTATATGCTGTTACATAGGATAAAATAAACAACGTCTCTTCTATTTAACGGTAGGGATCAAAGTGAAACAAAACAGAAAGTTTAGGATTATTTTTATAACTTTTTAAAGTTTAAGGACCAAAGTGATATAACCCCTAAGTATAGAGGTTAATTCTATAGTTTAGTCTAATTTTTATTGTATTTGTAATTTTTAAATCGCAAAGTCTTAATATAACTTAAATAATTAATTTTATTATAGGATCGTATGGAGGAGTTGATGTCATCTGCATCTCAGCCTTTGGATGAGGGTTCATAACATCTACCAATTGACATTGATGCTCATTACTTCAAGGCTTCAGGTGGAGAGAAAAAGAGGCGTATATATGGTCTTGGCTCACGGGCAGCTTCATTTCAGAGCAGCAGGATCTCATGTTTATCACAGGTTGCAGCTCAAGTTAAGAGCTTGCAGAGAAGCAACAGGAGCTCAAAGAGAAGCAAGCAAAGATGGATAGAAAGATTGCTGAGTTGGATGCGCAAACAGAGCGTCTACATCAGATGGAGGAGCAGATGAGGCGCTTCATGGAGCATATGGAGTTTGCGCGAGAGTTCCTTGGATCAAGATCTTCTACAATTTAAACTTGGCAAGCTTTTTGTTTGATGTATAAAAATTAGTGTTGTTGATGTATGCAGATATATTTACATTATTTTATGAAATGCATTTCTTATACTTGAATTTAAATTTTTATTTATAAATTTTATTAAAATACATTAAATATATTGTAATTTAAAAATTAATATTGGGCCATATAAGCATTGCCGTGCAATTGAAGCCAGCTTAGTGGATCCACTGTTACCATAGGTGCTCCGTTACTTAATCGAAGACTCAAGTGAGTTTTCTGTACTTATTTTGATTCAACAATCATTTTACTAAATCTGTTGGCATATTCTGTGACAATTGCTTCTTTAGCCAACATTGCTTCTATAATAGAGGATTTCCTCTTCCTCGTTGCAGTTAGTTATATATCCTCTTAGATTTTCTTAAACTTATCATGTGCAACATCTTTCTTTAATCTCAGATAACTTATTAATAATGTTATCCAGTATCTTTCTTTTTGATTATATCTTATCCAGTTTGTTTTATCTTTTCTCCCCCCTTTTCTGAAACATGTTATTCAGTCTTCAGAATATCTGTCAACAATTGTTAATTCAGTAGCACTATGTACATGTAAACATGATTTCAAAATTACATGAATACATCATGACTAAAGAAGAGGAGTCAAATGTATGTAATTTGATTAAAAAAGTTGCACACCTGCTGGTATAGTTGCTGCTGATGGAATATGAATCAGAATCTATTCAGTTGCATAATTTATAAAATGTGTACACTCTAAACGGAAACACTTTCCTGCATCAAATGTATCACGTCATAGGTAATTTCACTAACTTGAGCGAATGCTACATTACTTGATATCTCAAATATAGTGTGGTTTTCCAGAACATTGGTCTAAAAAGTGCGTTGATTATGGATTACAATGTCTGTTTTGGTTTTATGTATTGTTTGTGAACTCCATGTTTGCTGGCTACTATTGTACACATGCCTATCAATTTATGTGTTTCTTGTTGTATATGGTTGTCAGGCGATGATGAAAGATCAGTTTGCAAACTATGTTGTGCAGAAAGTATTGGAGACCTGCGATCATGAGCTGATACTCTCACGAACAAAAGTCCACTTGAATGCACTGAAAAAGTATACTTACGGAAAGCATATTGTTGCACGCGTAGAGAAACTTGTTGCAGCTGGAGGTATTGCACAGAAGATTCTTTAATATTATCATTAGAAACTACTGCCATTTTGCAATATACATGATGGAAGATAGGACAGTGGCATGCATTTCATTCCAATGCAAATTATTTTCAATAACCAAAGTGTAATATACTTTCTACCATTTTTTTCTTTCATGTGGTTCTTCTCCTGTGGCTTTGTTGTTCTTTCAGAACACTTAACAAGATTTGTTTCATGCAGAAAGAAGAGCTGGAGTTTAGTCCTCATAACCTTTTAGAAGGCATATGGCAGGAAGTTGTACAGCTAACAGAGACTAGTGCAGGCTCCCTTTTTCATTTATCTATCTCTATAGACAGATATGAGCCGGATAGAAATAAATTAATTGCTTGCACTGAGAATTTGTACATTTTGTGGTTTGAAGTTATAGTGAATCATGTGATGGCTGTGGCCTCTCGAGAGGAGATAAATATATGTATTAAGTTTTATGGGTGTAAAGAAATGCTAAAGAAAAAAGAATGGTAGATGTTATGTTAGCGAGACTGTACAAATGTTGCTATAGGGAGATCTCTGTCGTTTAGGTGAGACACGTATTTTTTTCTTGTTATGTAGGGGATTCATTTATTTCTCTTATGGTATACAATTTTTTTAGTCTAAGTCCCTGATTGAGGATCGATGCACATTTTAATCCACTAGTGTTCTTCGCATGGTTGGTTTTACATTTCCTCTAAATATATGAATGCCTTATTAAATTTTAGTTGTAATTTGTTATGCTGCAATTGCTGACACATCTAACCGTGCCCACAACGTTACAGTCAGATGTCATCGTGTGTGTGATCTTTCTCCAAATATCTGTACCAGTTTTTTCATCGTGCGTGTGATCTTTCTCCAAATATCTGTACCAGTTTTTCTTAAGCTTCTCAAATGGCTGCTTTTCAATTTGTTCACTAGTCATCAAGATTCTGACACAGTTTGAAATTCCTACCGGCTGTAAGGGCTTGCCTTTGAGTGAAAATGAGTAATAGTTTCAGCCATTAAATGTTCATTCACAGCAGTAGCCCCAATGTAGGTGCAGTTCCTCCTCCCAGCGATGGGATCGGAAGTCCTGTAGCAATCTGCAGGAGACTGGAGGTGTAGAAGGTGATGAAGGAGAAGAGAATCCACCCAAGCTGTGACATGGCCCATGCCAGCGTTAATAGTTTGATTATTACAAGTTGTCTCTTTGACTTATCTTAAACTTAATAATTTAATGTCTAATGTATAAAACATTAGTGTTGTTGATGTATACAAATATATTTATCTTACTTTATAAAATACATTTTTTATTCTTAAATTTAAATTTTTATCTATAAATTTCATTAGAATGCATTAAATATATTATAATTTAAAAATAATTTTAAATTTATAAGAATAAAAATTTGATGAAATTTTATTAGGTTAATGATGGATTAGTGATGGATTTCTGATAGAAATAATAGTGACGGATTAGTAACGAAATATTAGTGATTGATTAGTGATGGAACAATAACGGATGACTGATAACATGCATTCTGTCAATAATCTATCACTAAACTATGTTGGAATATTTGTGACGGACTAGCGACGAAAGTTTTAGTGACTAAATTTTTATCAACAATCCGTCGCTAAATTATGATGTAATAGTGATGAAATATTTGTGACAGAATAGTGACGGAATAATGAGTGATGGATAGTTCGTCACTAATCCATCATAATTTAGTGACGGATAGTTCGTCACTAATCCGTCATAATTTAGTGATGAAAAATATGTTTGGTCACAAATTTTTGATGGAATATGCCTTCACAAATCCATCATTTTATTTTGTGATAGACCTCTTTTCATCACTAAATTTAGTGACGGCAAAAATTATGACGATAAGATTTTCATCACTAATTCATCACTAAATCCAATTTGTGACGGAATAGTAATGAAAATTTTTGTCACTATTATGCTATTTTCTTGTAGTGCATACAGCAATCAAAATCCTAAGGAAGTGTTTCTTGGATCACTGTAAAAATATGTAAGGATTTCTTTTCATGCTCTTGTATATTTTTTGATATTTTACTTATTATTTGCTAGGTAATGAGTTTGATTATTGTATATATTTTATGCTGATAATGTGTGAGGAATTATCTAATATGGAATAGATTTAGTGTATGTACTTCATAATGCATGCGTTATATTATTCATGATAACATGATGTTGGTATATGATATTGATGTGCAAATATATTGTAATGTTGTAAAATTTTTGAGCCCAACCCATATATAAACCTTAGATCACTTCTAACCTAGCTCATTTGTCACTATTCATCTTCCTTTTCTAAACCTCCCTTATCGCCAATATCCATGGCCGACTAATGGCAGGAATGGCAAGGGTGGGTCGAATTGAGGTTGGCAAAGAGGGCATAAGACTACTGTGGCCACCAATGGGAGAACGTTGGTTTGTCGGTGGTAAAGTATCTGCTAGCTAGGGAGGCCATTCATGGCGCTTTCGTTCTAAGAGAACGGCAGGATGGCTTTTTCTTCGATGAAGACCCGACTAGTCGGGCCTAAGCGGGTGGATTTGAGTTAAGCCAAAGGATTTAGGCAGGATCAGGCTTATGGATCAGTGAAAAGCTAACTCAATTTTAGGCTAAGCCAATGTAGAGTTACTTGTTTTCCTTGGGCTCTATATCGGACTCTATATTTGTCTCAATGGAGGCCCAAATTGGTAAAGCAAGCCCATGCCATTTTCTTTTTGACGATTGTTTGTGATAAATAAAAACTCTTTCTGCACCTCGCGCGTCGTGTAATATGATTGGCCGCGCGCGCGTATGGCCGCACATGCAATGCGAAAAGGATAAAAATGCTCATGATGCATGTATGACTGCATACGCGGACCCAATTACCACGCGCAATGTACAGAGACTTTTTCTTGGGATAAATCCTTTTAGGCCAGAATGTTCTAAGCAATATTTTGAAATTCGGACCGGACAACAAACCGGCTTGACATTTGGGTTATGGGTCAATCGGTTTGATCGGATAAACCGATTCGATCGAACCGGATGATATCATAATTAATTTTTAATTTAATAATATAAAAATAATAACATATAAATATCAATTCAAGTGAAAATTAAAAATTCAAAAAATTTAATCCTAATTTTATTTATCAAAACTTAACTCAGCATATGCTTTGAACCTAAGACTATTTGTATACATGTCTTCTTCCTTAACCATTCGAATATTCTTTTGATTTTCATATTTATCAAAATTAAAAATTTAATAATCAGGATTGGATCGGTTCTTTGAAACCTAGCTGATTCAATGGGTTTTCTTTAATAATAAAATTGGATCGGACTGATGATCGATTTCTAATTGAACCGATTCAACTGATCGGACCAATTCGGTTCGATTTTCAAAACCATGGTTCTAAGCCTAAAATAGCCAACTGTTGAGCATGAAGCTATGACTAATTGTTGTAGGTCCGTGGGTTGAAGCTAGTTGAGCTTGAATTGGTGTAATTAAACACAAGCTAGGCAACTTAATGTCTTGATTGAGCTCTGATTAATCCAGTAAAATCAGTGCAGGACTAGCTAAAAACCAAATAGGTGGATTAGATGAATGGGCCCAGAGATGTATTATTTAAATTAACTTCATTGATTTGGGTTTATTAGGACCTTATTTGCATAGGGTTAAGTTTTAAATAATTTTTAGGATTATATTTGAAAATTATGCCGTGGGTTATTTCTTGACATGATGTTTCGACGTGGGTTAAGGGATGGTACAAGTTTTTCATATGCATCTAGAGTTTAATATGTACCTGTTCTTCTATTGTTTGTCAGAAGCTGGGTTTGACTTGACGGGACAGTGCAAATTCCAGTCCTCCACTTGCATTGGATGTCGGTAGTTTAATTTGCTTGGCAGTTTCACGCCAAGAATTTCCAAACATGTGCCTTTGCTTTTTTTTTTTTTGGCCCGTCAAAGGTGGGCTGTCTTGACCTCAATCCTGTCATAATCAAATGGTGAGGGCATTCCTAGCCGTCCACCCCAACAATTTAAGTGACTAAAATGCCCTCATGGCCAGGCCATTTATCAACAGAGAGAAGTGCCTGATCGGGGAACAAAATTGTCATTGCGCAAACTGATTGTGATTCTCCAACCAAAGTGCAATTGTATGGCTGGTAAACATTGACAATAGAGGAAGGGAGGGGAAAAAAAAAAAAAAATCAATACATGCGTAAGAAATTTCATTGCAGACCAGGATAAGTACAAAGAATATTAACTTATTTTTTTAACAAATTTAAAATTAAATACCTTTTCAAATGACCTATAAACAAAGTTGCAGCCTCTTCCTTTTTTACACATGTAAGGATAATGATTGCTTGATTACGTTGTGTTTGAGATAAAACCAATTAAGATTAAATTTAAATGATAAAAGTTCTATTTCTATAGTTTAAATTATTTGGTGTAATTTACTATTTTTCCTTATGCATCAAGTGATACAGAAATTGAATTGATTTACCATTTGTAAACCCCTAACCTTTAATCCAAGAGATTATTATATTATATAACATAGACCATCTAACATTTTGATCACTTGATGAATGAGTTATATATCTTTAAATTATATGATTTTTAATATATATAAATTTTAAATATAATAAATTATATATAATAACTCAAATCATTGGTTATAAAATTGTATCATTTATATCTAAATTTGATGGGATTTAAGAGGGGCTCAGCTATAGTGTTATAGTGTAGTCAAGTAAAGAATCTGATCACCTTTTCTATCCTTGAATCCATATGAATCCAGAAGCTACTCTATCTTTTTCATTTTTTTTATCTTTAAGATTCATTAACCATGTAGATCAATGGTAGGCGAGGCAACTAAATCTAATTTTGGTTACATTTGAATATAACATAATCTAGCATCCGATCATCTTTTCTACCCTTGGATCTACATGGATTCTGGAGCCACCCCATTTTTTTTACGTTTTCTATCTTTGAGATCCGTAAATTGTGTAGATCAAAGAGTGAAAATATGAATGTAGCCAAGTTTAGGATATGGTCATATCCTTCATCCTTTAATTTACATGGATTTCAAAGCAACTTATTTTTTAATCTTTGGGATTTATGAGCTATATGAATTCAAGAATAGAAAAGATGATCGAATGCAATCTTGAATATACTTAAATATAGTCATATCTACTTCTTTCTGTATATATATTATGGATAGCTGTGACAAAATTATTGCCATATATTGTATTTTATGGCCTTTATCTATGGTTTCATATGTGACAGAATTGAAGCAGTTCTATGTAGTCCTATAAGCAGGAAGCTTCATGAATTCATTTCTTCTCATTTGATAAAAAACTTTATTTCAAACTTATTTCTTCATTTTTCATATGATTACTAAGTTGATATTTGAGTTTTTTGTCGAAGAAGGTTTGGAGATGAGGGTAGAATCAATTTGTTATGATTATATCACTCGTATATATGTAAAAGTTTACACTAATATATGTTTAGCTTCTTAGGGGTTATGCTGTCAAGATTTTAATTATTTATATAAATAATAACTTCTTTAGTAATACTTTTGGAAAGTGGTTTTAGTTTGCCACAAGTGTGATTCCATTAGCGTAGCTCGGTCCACATTTGACCATTGGCTTAGCTTGGTCCACTTTTGACCGGCTTCTATAACTCAAGTCCACGGTACGACGCGTTGAAGGCGATCGGTGCTTTTCTATCAGCCTCTCCTTCCGGACTCAGCGATGGCATGGAAGAGGCTTAATCAAAGCCTATGTCTTCCTCTATTTAATCGACCCTAGGCCCCTCTTCCGAACCAAGAACCAGCAGCGGCCGGGCGTTGGAAGTGCCGGAGAAACGCTGTAGGGGTAGTCGTCTTCTCCCTCCGTCCGCAACCAAATTAGGCCGATGAGATCTCTTTATTCAGCAGCTTACATTCTGAACAGAGTATCAACTAAAGATATTTAAGCTTCATGGTGATGATCTTCAAAAAAAGGTTCAGATTTAATTTTAACAATTGGTATCAGAGCCTAGTTCATATTGAATCATTAAGAAATTCTGAATTTTTCGGTCATATGCCATTGATATTCATATTATTTGTGCATGTCTTCTTTGGTTTTATTCAGCAATCGTACAAACATTCATTACATTCATTAGTTTACAGTAAATATTATTTTGGTGCCATTAACATTCTTAATATCTGTAGATCCAGTTTTCAAATAAAATAAAAGTTATGGCGCATCAAAACTTTATTTAAGAGCAAAAGATATTCGCTGCATCATGAAATTAGTCTTACCTGATCCGAAGATAAAGTTTTTCATATGATAAGATAAAGCTTAATTATTGTTAAAATTTTAAATAAAAAATAATGATTTGTTAATTGGGCCAGTGGATTGGTCCATGCGTATTTTTAAATAGAGAGACTTTTTTTTTCATGCGTTGCATTCGCTGTGGAAAATTTTAGCAGCCCCTGTTTGCTGGTATGGTGTTCCAACCCTTCATGGTGATTTTTGGCTGCTGACGTGGAGAGTTCCAGCTGGTACAATTTTCTTTTTCCTCTGCTTGGAATCTGGCCGTTGGAGGGCATTTAGTGGAGCGGATCTTCTTTCCCCTCATGCAGCAATCAGCTGAAAATCCGGCGCTGGCATCTTCGTGGGATTAAAACCCTCTTCGCCTCATCTCCTTCTCAAGAGGATTCATGTGGGATAACAGATGGATGCATTTAAGTAGTGCTTGAAATAGGGGATAAGAGGGATATCCTCTGATATCCCCTCTTATTTCCAAAAGCCATAACTATAAGGGATAGCAGAGAATAAAGTTAACCAAAGGGATAATCCATAGTTAACCATGGTTAACCATGGGATATCCCCTCAATTTATTCCCTAGAAAATGTAGGAATAGCTGGTTATCCCTCCAAATAAGAGTAAAAAAAAGGTTATCCTATGGATTTACCTTTTTGCATTTGATATGATCAATGGATAGCCAATGGATATCCCTAAGGATAGCCAGGGGATAAACTCTATCCCGTACACTTATCCATGGATAATATTTTTCATATCAAACACTACCTAATGCTTGGGAGGAGGAAATAAGGGATGAAGGTGTTTGGCTCTCTTCTGTTTCAAGAGCTTGCATGGAGAATTGCCGTGAAGTTCCACGGAAAATCCTAGAACCAAACGACCACTTGTATCTCGCGTGGAATTCTAAGGGAAATAAACGGCTAGAAATTAGTAACAGCTGGAAAATAGTTTTGTGAACTTCAAAGGAGTTGTGTGGAATACTAGCGGAAATAAATAGCTGGAAATTAGTTCCGTCGACGGGTGTTGCCAAAATTCCTTCGCTAAATTAATGAATGCATTGTGTTCTAGCTGACCGTTGGTGCTTTACATAATTAATAAATAAATAAATTAAAAGAAGGTCGTTGGGAATGAGGGTGACGTAGCAGATCAAGCTCCATTAAGGCTAATGAGGTGCGGACCTAACGAGGGGTCCCCCTTGGCCTCGGACATGCAGGGTCCCCCTCGTCCTCAAACCTGCAGGGCTACCCTCGGCCTTGGACCCACAGGGCTTCCCTTGGCCTCGGATCTGCAGGGCTCCCCTCGGCCTCGGACCCACAGGGCTCCCCTGGCCTTGGAACCGCAGTGTTCCCCTCGGCTTGGACTTCCCAAGCTCCCATCCACGTGGCCTATTAGCTCCCTACAACTGCCACGTAGCCCACTAAGCTTTCTGCAGCTGCCACGTGGGCCACTAATTCCCAACAATTACGGATGATGGGATGTTTCAAACATGGTTAGACCCACTACTGCATGCATGGCCACCACTTCCCGAAAACAAGCAAATGGGAGAACATGGGAGTAAGTATAAAAAGGGAGGTTAGGTTTCTTTCAAGGAGAGAACTTTTGATTGATGTTTTCCCAAAGTGCTAATTTAACTATCGGAGGGTCCTCACCGGAATCCCCCGGCCACTGAGGACTTTCTTCGTCACACGGCGGTTGAAAGACGTGCTTTGGCAACAACAGATTGTCGCGCCAGGAAGGGGGGCAGCTTGAAAGCAGAGTTTGGAGCCCATAGGCTACAGACCTCAATTTCCCTCTATTGCTTGACAAGATGGTGGTGACATGCGGCCAAGAAGTTCTGCCCGGGGGCCCTGGGGGGCAGTATGATGAGCCAGAGCAGCCAGAAGACAGCTTCCAGCCCCTCCGGTCCCTTTCCCACTCCCACCATCGTCATCTCAGGGTGACTGGGTTGATGCCTAGGCTATGCAAGTCCATTCACTAGTAGCGGCGGTCCAGCACCTGCAGCAACAGGTGGTGGCTTCACAACAAGGCCTCCGGCCTCCTTCCCTGGAGGCGGGGTTGCTCCTCCTAATCAACAATCTACCCGTGGGAGAGATTCTCGCTAGGAGGCTCCTCGCCAGCCCCTCCCCTGGGCATCGCCGTCGGGAGGCCTCCAAGAGGCCCCGGTCTCCTTCCCGTCATTCAAACAGCTCCCGCGGGAGGCGGCTGGGGAGGGAGACCGAACGAGGACATTGTTACCGGCGCAATCCATCTTGGTCCTTGGGATCATCACGAGAAGGGCTTTTGACGGATGCACCGCTCATCGGGCTGAGCGACGTCTTGAGGAATATAATCAGTGGCTGGAGGAGCTCAGCCGTAAAGCTACTAATCCGATGGAGGCGGACTATGACAGCCGTTCTCCCTTGTCCCACCGCATAATGGAGGAGCCAATATCCACCGGTTTTATTTACCCCAATTGGACCCTTATGACGTACCACTGATCCCTTGGACCACTTGGAAAGCTATAAGGTCCTCATGCAGGTCCAGGGAGCGACTGATTCTCTCCTTTGTATCGCTTTTCTGGCCACTCTTCGGAAGGCAGCGCGGGCTTAGTACTCGCGACTGCCACCACGAAGCATCAACTCTTTCTGATAGCTGGAAAGAGCTTTTCTAGCACATTTCAATGCCTGTCGAGGATTCCACGGGTGGCCGATAGCCTGTTCGCCATCCAACAAAAGAGCGGAAACCATTGAAAGATTTTATAGCCCGGTTCAAGGAAGCCACGCTCGTGGTTTACAACCTTGAAGACTCAGTGGCCACACTCGCCTTGAAGCGAGGACTTCGCCCTTCCCGTTTTGCATATTCCCTTGATAAGAAGCCGCCGAGCTCCTATGCCGAGTTACTAGGCCGAGCACACAAATACATCCATGCCGACGAGGATGGTTTTTTTCGGTGCGAGACAGACGGAGGCCTTAATAAGAAACAAGCTCGACCTACATCCGACCGGCCACAACTGGAGAAACCCGAGCCTCCCCGGCGACCTGACAACCGGCCGAAGGGCTTTGTTCCCAGGGAAGGGACCCGTACCCCCTTGCTCGCCCCAATATCACACATCTTGATGGAGATCAAGGGCGAGCCGTTTCTCCAGTGCCCTCCTCCTCTGAAACCTGGAGTTTACCGTGATAAAATCTTTATTGTCGTTTTCATCGAAACCATGGACATGACACTGAGAGCTACCGCCAGCTCAAGAGGGCGATCAAAGACCTCATTCAGCAAGGCTACCTCGGCAAGTTTATCCGGAGGATGAACCCAGCTGCCCCAGGTCCGTTAGCGCCATCGCCCGCACTAGTCGAAGTCAATAATGGCGCAATCGAGAAGACTGTGGCTATGATCTCTGGGGAGCGGTGGCCCGTCTAAGAGGTTCAGGGGGAGGAGGGAATAGTGCCTATAATTCTTTCTTTGAAAAGGACCTAGAGGGGGTGGATAATCCAAATGATGATAGTGTCGTCGTCTCTATGACGATTGCAAACACCCTGTAAAAAGGATACTGGTTGACAGTGGAAGTTCGACTGACATTTTAAGTTACGATGCCTTTGTTCAAATGAACATGTCTTATGATTCTCTTCGGCCCATCGCCACGCCCCTTATGGGCTTCACTAGAGACTTCGTAAAGGTAGAAGGGGAAATTACTCTCCGATCACGGCAGGGACAATGCCTTGCCAAAAGATGGTCATGGTGAAGTTCCTAGTGGCGTGGGTTCCTCTGGCTTACAATGCCATCCTGGGCCGGCCTGGATTAAACCTGTTGGATGCCATTATCTCCACCAAGAGGTTGCTTGTAAGGTTCTCGACCAATAAGGGGGTAGGGGAGATGCGTGGAGAGAGGAACCTCTTGTCCCTCTGCTACCACATGACGCCTGGCCCTCGAGAGACACCAACCCTGCCGACGACCGAGCTGGTGTACCCCAGAGACTCAGAGAGAGAGGAGAACCAGCAAGCATTTATTGACTTTCCCCTTAGGGGAAGACCCAGCAAAAACCATCCGAGTGGGATCGCTGCTCCTTGAGGAGGCGAAGGCTCGGCTCCTCACCTTTCTTCGGGCAAACTCGACGTGTTCGCCTGGTCGGCCTCAGACATGCCAGGTATTCCCCCTGAAGTAATTACTCACAAGCTCAGCCTCAATCTATAGTGTCGGTCGGTCAGGCAGAAAAAGAGAAGTTTTGCGCCCGAGCGGCAGAAAGCTATCGACGAGGAGGTCCGCAAGTTGTTGGCAGCCGGCATGTCCGGAAGTACTATCCTGATTGGCTTGCCAACGTTGTCATGGTCCACAAGGCCAATGGGAGCTGGAGGATGTGTGTTGATTTCACGATCTCAACAAGGCGTGACCCAAAGATAGTTTCCATTGCCCAGAATTGACCAGCTGGTGGATGCTACATCGGCCATGAGATCCTCAGCTTCATGGATGCCTTTTTGGGATACAATCAAATTAAGATGGACCAGCAGACGAAGAGGCCACCTCTTTCATGACTGAGAAGGGCATTTACTGCTACAGAGTGATGTCGTTCGGGTTAAAGAATACGGGGGCTACATATCAAAGACTGATGAACAGGGTCTTTGAAAACCAAATTGGACACAATATGGAGGTTTACGTGGATGATATGCTGACTAAAAGCGTCCGCACCGACGACCACATTGCCGACCTAGCAGAGACCTTTGATAATCTTCGCCATTGTTAGATGAGGTTGAATCTACGGAAATGTACCTTCGGAGTCACGGCTGGCAAATTCCTTGGCTTCATGGTGACTCAACGGGGAATAGAGGTGAACCCAGATAAGATTCAAGCCATCCTTGACATGAGGCCCCCAGTGAATAAAAAGGAGATTCGGCGTTAACAGGGCGGGTGGCGGCTTTAAGCCGCTTCTTGCCAAAGTCTGCGGAAAGATGTTTACCCTTTTTCAAGGCCTTACGCAAGGTCAATGGCTTCGAATGGACCGAAGAATGTCAGAAAGTGTTCGAGGGGTTGAGGGAATTCCTGTCCCCCCGCCGCTGCTGTCCAAGCCAAGGGATGGGGAAGAGCTCTTCCTTTACCTCGCAGCCTCGGCGAGGCCGTGAGCTCTGTGCTTGTCCGCACTGATGTCGACGGGACTCAGAAGCCCATCTACTATATCAACAAGGTGCTCCATGACACGGAGACCAGGTACTCTCACATCGAAAAGATTATTTTTGCGCTAATCGTCTTTGCTCAGCGCCTCAGGCCCTACTTTCAAGCCCACTTGGTAGTGGTGCTCACAGACCAGCCACTCATAGCTATTCTATCCCGACCCGACACCTCGGGCCGGCTGGCAAAATAGGCGATCAAGTTTGGAGAATTCGATTTGTCCTTTTGGCTAAGGTCGGCCATGAAGTCCCAAGTCCTGGCAGACTTCTTGGTTGAATGCAATTGGGCCAACGAACCACCCGAAGAGCTCCACTCGGCCCCCTCCAAAGTGATGGCCGAACGCTAGGAGCGGGATTGGGTCCTTCATGTTGATGGCGCTTCGAATGCCCAGGGAAGTGGGGCTGGTCTCATCCTAGCCGGTCCAGAGGGGGAAATAGTGGAGTATGCCCTAAGGTTCCTTTTTCCTGCAACTAACAATCAGGCAGAGTATGAAGCCTTGCTGGCATGCATGAGATTGGCCAAAGAGCTCGAAGTGGAATGCCTTCGAGCCTTCACTGACTCCCAGCTCATTACCGGGCAGTTCATCGGGGAGTTTGAGGCCCGGGACCCCACCATGATCCGTTATTTGGATAAGGTCCGATCACAGTCTTTGTTATTTATTCACTTCAGTATCAGTTATATCCCCAGGGGTGAGAATGCTAGAGCCGATGCGGTATCCCGTTTGGCCACCTCGGCTGACTGAGCCCTGGGGAGATGTAATCTGCAGAAGTAGCACACCGGAGGAGCGGGTGGGAGAAGGACCTTTGGTACAGGCCCATCCAATATCAGAAACTTGGGGGCTCATCTCTTAAGCAGCTTGGCTTCTGCAGGATCATCAGGGAGAGTGTCATCGGTAAGATATCGAACGTACGCCTCCATCCATGAAGGCCCTTGGCCGATCGGCAAGGCCTCCTCAATAGCACCGTGGCCCTTTCCTTAGTGGGGGATGGACATATTAGGACCCTTTCCCCCGGCTTCTATCCAACGAAAATTTTTGCTTGTCGCCATCGACCACTTCACCAAGTGGGTGAAAGCTGAGGCGTTGGCAAAGATTACCAAGCATAAAGTCAGGACTTTCTTTTGGAAGTCCATCATCTACCGCTTTGGGCTAGCTTACACTCTTGTCACTGACAATGGCCGGCATTCGATAATGCTCCTTTCAGAGAGTTCTGTGCTGAGTTAGGTATTCACCAACAGTTCACCTCAGTTGGCCACCCCCAAACCAAAGAGCGGCTGAGGTAACCAACCGCACAATTTTCAAGGGCTAAGGACACGGTTGGATGGTTTTAAGGGAAGATGGATGGAGGAGCTTCCCAACGTGCTATGAGCCTACCACACCACGCCGCGAGTTCCCACTAGGGAGACCCCTTCAGCCTTGTGTTTGGCTCGGAGACCATCATTCCGGTAGAAATCGGCCTCCTGAGCCCATGAGTAGAGTCGTACAGTGAAGACGATAACTTGATTCGACTGCGAGCCAACTTAGACCTGGTCAAAGAGGCGCATGACCTAGCACGTCACCGAATGGCAGTCTATCGCAGAGAGCTGCCAGATACTACAACGCGCGCATCCATCCCAAAGTCTTCCTACCAGGAGATTTGATCCTTAGGAGGGCTGAGGTATCGAGACCCACAGAGGGAGGTAAATTGTCCTCAAATTGGGAGGGCCCCTACCGAGTCACAGAGGCTGATGTGTGTCGTAGCGCAACGATTAAAACACCTTAATTTCACTAATATATAGCGAGAGTAAGGGATCGAATCCACAAGGACTTTAGTGGTTATCTTGAATTAAAATTATGTGATTAGGAATTTAAATAAACAGATAATGAGAATAATTAAGATATGATCTATCTTATGAGAGCACGGCCCGTACCCGTAGATCACAGCCCGTCCCTTTTAAGAATAGACCAGTCAAAATTATTTTCACTTAAAAAGAACTTACTAAGAACTAAACATAAATAAATATTTTATTGTAAAGCATCCGATTACATAAAGATTAAAACTAAAAAAATAAATCTTCTTCTATGTCATCGGCAACACATCAAGAAGGCATCAAAAAGGCACCGAACTCCCCAGGATCCTTGCTTCTGAATCATATTAGCGCAACCCACCAGAACTCTGAACCGAGGGAACATCTTTCTGCCTCACGAATGTCTCTCCTTCTTTCTCTGTTCGGGATTGATCTCACATCTACCCAGCCAGAGCTATTTATAGATGCTCATATGCGGAGAGGACACGAAGAGAATGCAGAGAAATCACGGAGAGGTCATGCCTATCCGTTCCATACCAGATGCGGCTTCCTAACTGTTTCAGATCTGATTCAAAGCCCAAATGAATGCAGACGATTTGTTTGCTTGATCCATTAACGCGGAGGAGACGCGGAGAAATCATGAACATTCATATCTGCTCGATTTCTTTGCGTGTTTTACGAATGCGGAGAGATTGCACTGATTTTCTTTTAAATTTGAATTCTTTCCCGATTTGGCATCTGAACAAAACATGAAGAGATTTCGGAGAGATAACGGACGATTCTCCTTCCAATTTGAAAGTCTTCAATCCAATTTATTCCCTGATTAGTTGGTGGAGTGATGGGATAGAAAGGGAAGAAAAATCAAAAGAAAAAAAATGAATATATGAAATCTGCTATTGAAATCGGCAATTGGTTTACCGAGATTGCTTTGAGATGCATGCAGATAAAGATAAATCCTTGTAAATTTAATTTTGAGCTCATTTTAAGTCTGATTTGAGTGTTGTTTGCGTCGTTGGACTCCTAAAATCGAGCTCTTTAAGTTGATAAGGTTTTACTTAAAATATTATATAAAATATTTAAATATAAATAATAATAGGTACTTTGACTTATTAATTAATGGTTTATGATGATTATTTGTGCGTTTATCACTCCTCCCAACTTGAATTTTACTCATCCTCGAGTACATAAAAAATCTAGAAATATGTACCAAGCTATTCCAAGAATTGATAGTTCTCTTACAATTCTAAAATAAAAGATTTTCGGTTAGATCATAAAAGAGGTGCTTCATTGGATTATCAAGTTTACTCATTTAGTGATAGAGTGCAGCCCATAAGAATTGATAGAAGTCTTCCTTCACCAACTTTTCACTTCTCTATTTAAGTTCTCTAACTTAATTTGGGTTGGGTGTAGTATCTTTTTGTAATTTAGTCTTCTTATTTATTTATTTATTTATGTGTAAAGTTAGTGCAATGTCCTAACCCCTTGCTTTCAAATTGACCCTTGTAGTGAGCTTTAGGCCAATGGCTCCCAAACCAGTTGGTTTTAGGGCATTAAGTGTAAAACACCCCTCGGACTTATTGACTCGAGTCAAAAAGCTTCAGGTAGGGCTGACTTTACTTAGGTTCTTTCACATTCTCACCTTTTTACGTGAACAACATCACTTGCTTAGGTGACGGTACCCGGTTACTTAGTGAAAGATGCTAAGAACCTAATTTATTAACTTTAAAAGAGACTTTCTTTTTTTTTCTTTTTTTCTTTCTTCTTTTTTTTTGAATGACATTTTCACCCATACCCTTATTAAGTAGATTGTACTATTAAGATCAATGGTCAGGAGGGTCTGAAATTATTCTAAAAATTTTTGTGGGCTAAACTCTATCTTTTATTAGGTTTCCTTAATAATTTATTCCTTAGTATCTCTAAAATAATCTAACCGTTAATCGTTCATTGATAATTGGAATGCTTGATTAACTTCAAATCAAGATAAAATTTGTACACAAATACTGATTATAGTTTTACTCGAGGATTTACTTATTCTCCCCCCAACTTAATTTCCATTGTTCCTAATGGAAAAAAAATTAATTTCAAGGAAAGATACTACCTGGTCGAGTATTTGAAAGTTGGAGGTTTCATTATTGCCATCTTCTTTCGATCTACTTCGTTGCTATTCTCTGGTCATACTAAGAAATCAGAAAGTTAAAAATAACTGATAAATTGGGTAGCCTCCCAAGAGCACTAAGTTTAAAGTCTTCAGTCAGACTATGCCACTCATTATGATAGTGTTGGGTTTACAAGATCAATTGATTCAACAACTTCTCCATCATTAATTTCTTCTATATATGGTTTCAAACGTTGACCGTTTACCTTAAAAATATTCCCTTGCTTAGGATCTTTGAGTTCTATTGCCCCATAGGGAAATACTTGAGTTATTATAAAAGGTCCATTCCATTGTGAACAAAGTTTTCCAGGAAGAGATGTAATCTTGAATTGTAAAGCCATACTTTTTGATTTGGTTCAAAAGTTTTCCTATTAATAAATTTGTCATGCTTTGGTTTATTCTTTATAAATTTTTGAGCTCTCATATGCTTCATTTCGTAGCTCTTCTAACTCATTCAATTGAAGTTTTCTAGTAACACTTACCTTTTTCATATCATAATTAAATTGCTTGATGGCCCAAAATGCACGGTGTTCCAATTCTACAAGTAAATGGCAGGCCTTTCCAAATACGAGCTGGTAAGGAGACATTCCTATGGGAGTTTTAAATACAGTACGATAAGCCCATAATGCGTCATCCAAACATTCTGACCAATCTTTCCTATCGGGTCTCACCATTTTCTCAAGAATATGTTTAATTTCTCTATTTGATATTTCAACTTGGCCACTAGTTTGGGGATGATAAGGTATAGCTACCTTATGAGTAATTCCATATTTGTTCATTAATCCTTCAAAGTGTCTATTCGTGAAATGTGTACCCCCATCACTAATTATAACCCTTGGGCATCCAAAACGACTAAGGATGTTATGCTGAATAAACTTGATACAACTTTATGATTATTGGTTTGAGTTGCTATGGTTTCAATCCATTTTGACACATAATCAACTACCACTAGAATGTATTCGAATCCAAAAGAGGAAGAAAATGGGCCCATAAAATCAATACCCCATATATCAAAAATTTCTACAACTAAGATAGGGTTTAGGGGCATCATATCTTTTTTAGAAATATTTCTTGTTTGTTAACATTGAAGACAATTATTGCCAAATTCATGTGCATCTTTAAAAAGAGTTGGCCAATAGAACCCCCTTTGCAGGACCTTTGCTGCAGTTTTTCTTTCACTAAAATGTCCCCCACAGGCAAGAGAATGACAAAAGTTAAGTATGCTTTTGAATTCGCTCTCGGGGACACATCGCCTAATCACCTGATCTGAACGGTACTTAAATAATTCAGGGTCTTCCCAAAAGTAATATTTGATTTGTGAGAAAAATCTATCTTTTTCTTATTTTGTCCAGTGGAAGGTATTTGTTGGCCCAGATGGCAACCCAAGAGGGGGGGGGGTTGAATTGGGTTCTTAAAAAATTTGGTCTTTTAAAAACTATGTGCTTTGGAATAAATGAGATTAAGTGCAGGATAAATATTAAGCACAAATAAAGAGATAGAGCGAGAGAGTTAAAATACGACAAACAAGGATTTTATAGTGGTTCGGTGTATCCAACACCTACGTCCACTCCCAAGTATCACTTGGGTCCACACTATAATTTACTTGATTACAGCCGAGTTGTTTTACAAGCTCACAACTCAAAACTTGTTGTTTCCCCGGGATTATAATGAACCCAACTGGTTTTCGGGCTCACCAGCACAAAACCCAACCACAAGCTATCCTTAGCTTGTACCGAGGTATACCACCTCCACTAATTCAATCCCTTGATTGAACTAGCCAACAACTATGAAAAATAGAGTTTACAATACAAGACAACTCCTTAAGTGAGCAAATATTCAATTAAATAAACAAGGGTAAGAAAAGCCTGTTTGAAGCGAATTTGATTTGAGCTTTTCTTCTTTTCTTCTTTTCCTCTTCTCCTTTGAAATGTTGAATCAGGCCTCAGCTCAGATTCTTCACAAAGATTGCAATTGAGAAGTTGGGAAAATCAGGGCTTTTGCTTTCTTTTTCTTCACTTGGAAAATCCTCTGATTTTGAACTTGAATGCCTTGGATTTCTCTTTGGACTCTCTTGGATTGGTTGATGTAAGCTCTGAGTCTTTCCTTTTGATTTCTCTCTCAAGATTTTTGGATTTTTCACAAAATATTTCTTTTCCTTTTTCGATTTTTCCTCTCTATTCCACCCTTTTTTCATACTTTCAAACGGACGGTTTTTCCCCTTTTTATAGATCTCCTTAATCCAAGTTTTAGGTGGGAAATATAGCCGTTGGAGATGTTTGGATCTTTCTACACACAAAAAAATAGCCATTAGAGGTTAGGTGAAAAGAAATCTTATCGTTGAAGTATGTTCTGACAGATGAAAAATCCGTTCCTGACAGGTTGGAGTCGGCTCAACTTTTTAGGTGTCGGCTCCAAGTCGGGTGTTCAAAATAGTGAAGAAAAAGTTGTTGGGGAGTCAGCTCCGAGAAAGGTAAGTGTTGGCTCGTCGCTTTCGGGAGTCGGCTCCAAAAACTATAAGTGTCGGCTCCAGAAAAGTCCATAAAACATGCTCTCTATTCTCAGGTTAGAGTCAACTCCAGAAACTCAGGTGTCGGCTCCCAAAATCTCAGGTGTCGCTCCGAATTCTAGGTGTCGGCTCCAGAAACTGAAACAGAATGCACTTCTCTGTATCTCAGGTTGGAGTCGCTCGAAACCTTGGGTGTCGACTCCAGGCCGTGCCAAAATCTCAGAAACCTTCTAATACGCCTTGGGATCGGCTCCTGACTAGTTGGGTGTCGACTCCAGGCTCTGAACTTTGAAAGTTTCTTTTAAAACATTGATTCAAAACATGTTTCTTTATCCATTTTGATTGATCAAACATTTTTAATCCCTAACACACTTGTTAAATCTATTAGAAACAAAATGAATATACTCAAGTCTTTTATTAATCATCAAAATCAATATTTGGGTCAACAGTATTTTTCCTATTGCCAAATAATTCACAATGTGGGCAAACCAGGGAAGATTTCTATGGGAAATTGAGAACAGTTGCTCATCAAAAACTTATCTCTGATTATTTCTTTGTTATATTCCACTGAGATTCTAGAGATATGATCTGCTACCATATTTTTGGAACCCTTTTTATCTAAGATTTCTAAGTCAAATTCCTGTAGTAGAAGGATCCATCTAATCAATCTAGGTTTTGTATCCTTTTTTGATAACAAATGCCTTAATGTTGCATGATCAGAGTAAACTAAGACCTTGGACCCTAACAGATATGATCTAAATTTTTCTAGGGCAAACACGACTGCTAGTAATTCTTTTTCAGTGGTAGTATAGTTCATTTATGCATCTGAAAGAGTTTTGCTAGCATAATAAATTACATGGGGTTTTCGATTGAGTTTTATCCTAGAACTGCCCCTATAGCATAATCAGAAGCATCACACATGATTTCGAAAGGAATGGTCCAATCTGGTGGCTTGATAATTGGTGCAGTGGTCAAAGCAGTTCACAGGATGTTATAGGCTGTTAGACAATCTTCATCAAAATTAAAAGAACTATCTTTGGCCAGCAAATTACACAAGGGTCAAGAAATTTTACTGAAATCCTTAATGAAGCATCTATAAAAACCAGCATGGCCAAGGAAAGATCGTACTTGTTTAACTGAGGTTGAGGTGGTAGATTTGAGATCAATTCAACCTTGGCTTTATCAACCTCAATTCCTTTCTTTGAAACAATGTGTCCGAGCATAATTCCCTCACGAACCATAAAATGGCTCTTCTCCCAACTTAGGACTAAATTCATTTCCATACATCGTTTCAGCACCTTAGTCCAGTTCTCAAGGTAGCTATCAATGAAGCACCAAAAATTAAAAAATTATCCATAAATATTTTCAAAAATTAACCAATCATATCAGAAAATATGGCCAACATACATCGTTGAAAAGTGGCTGGTGCATTACAAAGACCAAATGGCATGCGTCTAAAGGCAAATGTTCCAAAGGGACAGGTAAAGGTGGTCTTTTCTTGATCTGCAGGAAATACTGGGACCTGATTATATCCTGAATATCCATCTAAGAAACAAAAGAAACTTTGTCCCGCTAGCCGTTCCAGAATTTGATCGATAAAAGGCAAAGGGAAGTGGTCTTTTCTAGTTACGGCATTTAACTTTCGATAATCTATACACACTCTCCAACTAGTTGATGTGCGAGTAGGAATTGATTCGCCCTTTTCATTTTCAATCACGGTAATACCCGACTTTTTAGGTACTACTTGGATTGGACTAACCCATTGATTATCCAAAATTGGATAAATAATACCAGCATCAAGCCATTTTACTACTTCTTTCTTAACAACATCCCTCATGTTTAGATTTAGCCTCCATTGCATGTCTCTATGTGGTTTGGCTTCAATTTCACTATGAATATGGTGCATGCAAACGGAAGGGTCACTTCTCTTAAGATCAGCTATTGTCCATCCAATTGCCTCTTATGTTCTTTAAGTACATCTACCAATTTATCTTCCTGCTCAGAGGTTAGGGTAGATGCAATGATTACTGGAAGGGTATCATTGGGTCCAAGGAATGAATATTTAAGTCAACAGGAAGAGGTTTTAATTCTAGTTTGGGTGGTTCTTCTAAGAATTGTATTAAAGGGCTTGGTTTAGTTGGAAGTGGTTCATATTTTATAGTCCAAGGAGGGATGGTATCAAACTTAGGTGGTTCTAATAACAGGTTTATCTCTTTGGTGTACTCATCAATATCAAAGTCATCTGTTCCAAAATATGTAAGACATGTTCGTAAAGGATCCGAATCAAGCAAACTTTAAAATTTCTTATCTACAACTTCTTCGATCATATTTACTTCATTTAAATCATACACAGGTGGTCCTTGGAAAGCATTAAAAATATTTAATATCATCTTCTTACTTCCAAAAGATACATCCATCATACCTGTTCTACAATTTATACATGCATTAGCAGTAGCCAAAAAAGATTTTCCAAGAATGATGGGAATTTGGTTAGGATTACGACTAGATTCCATATCTAACACAAGAAAGTCGATAGGAAAATAGAATTCATCTACCTTTACTAATACATCTTTCAATATTCATGAGGTACTTTGACTAATCTATCTGCCAATTGTAGTGTTACTGTAGTGGGTTTTAATTCTCAAATCAAATAACTCATACACTGAACTTGGGAGAACATTTACACTCGCACCAAGTCTAATAATGCTTTCTTGATTGTAAAGTTTCCTATGACACATGATATAATCGGAGTACCAGGATCTTTTAGTTTGGGTGGGATTATTTGCTGAACAACTGAGCTGACTTGCTCAGTCAACTGGATCTTTTTTGGTATTTTTGTCTTGGCTTTTCGTTTTTGTGTGCATAGATCCTTCAGAAATTTTTCATAAGCTGGAACTTGCTTAATAGCATCGAGAAGAGGTAAGTTTATTTGGACTTGTTTAAATAACTCAAACATTTCATTTATTTTTATATTCTTCTTGTCCAAAGATAAAGGAGATTCTAAAGCACTAGGGAATGGGGCTTTAGGTGTGATTGCTTGATCATTGCATTCCTTTTCTTCTTCATTTCTTCTCTTTTTTGGTTCAGCCACTTCTAATTTCTGGGTTGGTTCTAGTGGGTTCAACATTCTTCCACTTCTTAGAGTCATGACTGATTTAGCATGTTCTGAAAATTTGTCAGGACTATTGGAACCTTCAGCCATGAATTGTCCTTTTGGGTTATCGATAGGCTGACTAGGTAACTTACCCTCCTCCCTTCTACTGAATGCTGTGGCTAATTGACCTATCTGAGTTTCTAGTTTTGCAATAGATTGTGTGTGGAGTGAAGGATTTGAGTATTCATTTCTAGCCCTCAATGCTTGTAACACCTTGTCTTCAAAAGTAAGATGATTATTCGGTGGAGGTTGTGGGATGTTTGGGTATTGTAAATATGGCATGCTTATAAAATTAGTTTCTTGATAATTAGGTCTGATCGATGATGAATTGGTTACAGGTTGAGGTTTCCAAGAAAAATTTGGGTGATTTTGCCAGCCAGGATTGTAAGTATTCGCATATGATCATTTCCTATTCTAGGAGCCAATCGGGTTTGGGCTTGGTGGGCTTGCTCTTGAACAAGCTAAGGAAATTGATATGTAGCTGGACATTCACCTATAGAATGAGTCGGACTTGAGCAGATTATACAAACATCATGATTTTGAATAGATGGGGAAGAGGTGTTTCCAACTTGTAGAATTCGGTCAAATTTCTGGGACAGTTCATCTACCTTAGTATAGATATCTATAGAAGACCTATTTCATATATTCCACCTCATTTAGGTTCTACAGGAGTGTCGCTACGAGCGACTGACATGTGATGTAATGAATTCGCACTCAATGTCTCAAAGAGTTGCCAAGCTTCATGTTCATTCTTTAACATAAATGTCCCACCACATGAAGCATCAACCATTTGCTGGTACTTTTCTGATAATCCATCATAAAAACATTGAACTAACTGCCATTTTGGTATGGCATGATGTGATATTTTCTAATCAATTCTTTTAATCTCTCCCATGTCTCATGAAACATCTCGCCATTAGTCTGAGAAAAACTTGTTATGGCTTTTCTAATTTGATTCATTTTTCCTATAGGAAAGTATTTCTTAAGAAACTCTCTCTGAAGATGCTCCCAAGTTGAAATTGTTACAGTATCTAATGAATTTAACCAATATTTGGCTTTGTCCTTAAGAGAGAATGAGAACAACTTAAGTCTAAGAGCATCGTCAGAAAAATTTTAAATTTTTACGGTCGAACAAATTTCTAAGAATTCATCTAAGTGTTTGTATGGATCCTCATTTGTAAGTCCATAAAATGAAGGTAACATTTGAATCACACTTGACTTGATCTCATATTGAGTGGCTTCCACTGGAGGCACTTGAATGCAAGGAGAGTAGGTATACTTTGAAGAAGTAAAATATTCTTTTAACTGTCGTGGTGGATCATTTTTGTTATTATGGTCCATAATTCTAAGTCTGTTTGCTCTAAAGATTCTCTCTATTTCAGGATCTAGGGTATGAGATTAGGTTGTAACGATCGGCGACCAAGCATACACCCTATCGATTCAAAAGTATTTTTTTTAAAAAATGTAATAGAAGAAAAAGGAAATAATTCTAAAAAAAGTATCCTAAGAGATTCCTAGAACTAAGAGGAATGAAGACTAATTTAATTAGGATTTAATAATTATTAGCAATCAAGTTAACAAAGATTAAACTCTCTACCCTAAGCTTAACCTAAATCTAGACAGCTCCTAACTTCCAAGACGGCCTTGGAGCCCTCCAAGTCAAAAATTAGCTGATCAACTAGCCAGTTAAGACTAAGGTCAGTGGAGGTCCCCCCGTCACTTACTAGGTAAGGACGGAACCAATTAAGTAACCACTTTTCTCTTCTTTTCTAGACACCAGTTAAGCAGTCAATCTTAACCCGGTCCAACTCTTTTGGGTGCCTTGTCCTATTGAGCTCGAGTTTCTTAGGAGCTGACGTCTAGTTAATTTTAAAATTAAAGGCTTGGGTTAATGCAAAATGAAGGATGTGGTTTATGGGCTAAGGAAGGGTGATCAACTCCCCACCTTATCTTGATTAGGGGTTTGTGCCCTTAAAATTAATTATGAAAATGCTATGCAACAAGCAGATGTCAAGCTCTTGAAAAAATTAATCTACTTACTTTTTTTTAGATTTTTGTGGTTAAGTTTCTATTTCCCTAATAAATTATGAGATGTCAATGAAAATATTTTAAGTTTTGCAGACAATAAATTTATCTAAGTCAATCTAAAAATAAAATAAAATAATTTTTTAATTTTTTATTATTTTTTAATTTATTTTTTTAAAAAAATTAATTATGTTTTATGGAAAGTGTCTTAGGGTTTTCTTCAAGTTTCTTTTTTTTTAAAGTTACGTTAATAAAAAAAAGTTGATTAGGTTAAAAGTGGGTTTGTGATCAGAAGAAAATAATTTTTTTATAAAAGAAAATAAGAAAATTTAATAATTAAGGTAAATAAGAATAAAATCAATAGAAAATTCATGATAATTTTTTTAAAATTTTAAATTTAATAATTTTTTTAATATTTTAAATTTAAAAAAAATTAATAGTTTTTTAAAATAACTGCACTTAAGTCCCGGTAACGGTGCCAAAAATCTGATGCGTGTCGTAGTGCAACGATTAAAATACCTTAATTTTACTAATAGATAGCGAGAGTAAGGGATCGAATCCATAGGGACTTTAGTGGTTATCTTGAATTAAAATTATGCAATTAGGAATTTAAATAAACAGATAATGAGAATAATTAAGATATGATCTATCTTATAAGAGCACGGCCCGTACCCATAGATCACGGCCCGTACCTTTTAAGAATAGACCAGTCAAAATTATTTTCACTTAAAAAGAATTTACTAAGAACTAAACATAAATAAATATTTTATTGTAAAGCATCCGATTACATAAAGATTAAAACTAAAAAAATAAATCTTCTTCCCTGTCATCGGTAATAGCATCAAGAAGGCATCAAGAAGGCACCAAACTCCCCAGAATCCTTGCTTCTGAATCAGATTAGCGCAACCCACCAGAACTCTGAACTGAGGGAACGTCTTTCTGCCTCATGAATGTCTCTCCTTCTTTCTCTGTTCGGGATTGATCTCACATCTGCCCAGCCAGAGCTATTTATAGATGCTCATATGCAGAGAGGATGCGAAGAGAACACAGAGAAATCATGGAGAGGTCGTGCCTATCCGTTCCATACCAGACGCGGCTTCCTAACTATTTCAGATCTGATTCGAAGCCCAAATGAATGCAGACGATTTGTTTGCTTGATCCATTAACGCGGAGGAGACGCGGAGAAATCATGAACATTCATATCTCTCGGTTTCTTTGCGTGTTTCATGAATACGAGAGATTGCGCTGATTTTCTTTCAAATTTGAATTCTTTCCCGATTTGGCATCTGAACAAAACATGAAGAGATTTTGGAGAGATAACGGATGATTCTCCTTCAATTTGAAAGTCTTCAATCCAATTTATTCCCTGATTGGTTGGTGGAGTGATGGGATAGAAAGGGAAGAAAAATCAAAAGAAAAAAAAAAACGAATACGTGAAATCTGCGATTGAAATCGGCAATTGGTTTACCAAGTTTGCTTTGAGATGCGTGTAGATAAAGATAAATCCTTATAAATTTAATTCCGAGCTCATTTTAAGTCTGATTTGAGTGCTGTTTGCATCGTTGGACTCCTAAAATTGAGCTCTTTAAGTTGATAAGGTTTTACTTAAAATATTATATAAAATATTTAAATATTAAATAATAATAGGTACTTTGACTTATTAATTAATAGGTTTATGATGATTATTTATGCATTTATTAGAGGCCCTTCATCGCTGAGTGTACCAGATTGAGAGTCTTGACAGGAAGCCTTTTCTCGCACTTGGAATGCTGACAACCTCCGCTAATACTAACAATGACGTACACAACGGGACGATTTTCGGTTTGAGTACCTTCTCCCCCCCTTATTAACCTGAAGTTTGTATATCTCATGTTTCGTTAATAAAAAGTGTTCTAGTGGCTTGACTTTCTAGCTCACCTCGGCACTCAAGCCGAGCTTGTCTCGGCCCCTTAAGACCGATGTACCATCGGCACCAAAGCCCGAGCTTGCCTCGGCATTCAAGCCCGAGCCCGCCTCGGCAATCAAGCTCGAGCTTCCCTCTGTAGTCAAGCCCGAGATCGCCTCAGCATTCAAGCCCAATCTCGCCTCGGCACTCAAGCCCGAGCTCCCCTCGGCATTCAAGCCCGAGCTCGCCTTGGCCCTTAAGCCCAAGCTCGCCTTGGCACTCAAGTGCAAGCTCCCCTCAGCATTCAAGCCCGAGCCTGCCTCGGCACTCAAGCCTGAGCTCCCCTCGGCACTCAAGCTTGAGCTCACCTTGGCATTCAAGCCCAAGCTCCCCTTGGCACTCAGGCCCAAGCTCGCCTCGGCACTCAGGCCCGAGCTCCCATTGGCATTCACGCCCAAGCTCGCCTTGGCACTCAAGCCTGAGCTCACCTCGGCATTCAAACCTGAGCTCGCCTCGGCACTCAAGCCCAAGCTCCCAATAGCACTCAAGCCGAGCTTGCCTCGGCCCCTTAAGACCGGTGTACCGTTGGCACTAAAGTCTGAGTGCCCCTTAGCTCGATTTGCCGTTGGTGCTTGAGCCTGAGCTCGGCTCGATATCTTGAAACCGATATATACCATCAGTATTCTGATCCAAGTTCGCCTCGGCGCTCCCAGCTCGAGGTGCTATCGGCATGAGGGATTTGTACTTGGTCGGGCATTCAATGCTTGATTACTTGGGCCCAAGGTCCTGCTTTAGCACCGTCCCGAGTTGTTACTTCACTCTCAGGCCAAACTCACTTACGGCTCACTCGACCTCTTGGAGACAATGTCTCAAGGGAACTAAACATGCATCAAAAGGTGCTAGCTCTAACACTTTGTCAAAATAGTTGTCTTTCATTACTCTATGGAAAAAGGGATGCAAAATGCCAACCTCGGTCAGACTTCAGTACAGAGACGTAAAAAGAAAAACAACATAGGAGAAGGATGGGTCTGCTCAGGCCTCGGTCGGCTCGTCGCCGGAGGGCTCATTATTGGTCGGTCCTGGGGATGCTGACGACTCCTCCAGCACTTCGTCTGGCTCAAGGTCATCGAGACCCAAGAGACCGTGGACTCGGCCGACCTTCTCCTTGCCATCTTGGAAGCTTAGGAGATAGGCACCGGAGGAAGCCTCGGCCAACTCTTCTGCAAACATTGAACTCCTTCAAAACTTGTCCACTGCCCCAGCCATCTTCTCTTAGGCGACGACAGCCTTTCCCTCTGCCGCATCTGCCCTCTCCTCGGCTGTCGTGGCTCTCTCCTTGGCCTCCCTGGCCCTCTCCTTTGCCTTACGGGTGGCCTTCTCCAACTCTCCACTCGAGTGCCTGATTCTCGAGCAATCTCCTCGGCATTGGAGGCTCGCTTTCCGCCGCCTCCGCCTCGATGCATAGGGACCAGATGTGCAGGTCCTGGGCCTCGGCGGTCACCTCAGTGATCTCCAAACGCTCTTTCAGGCGCTCGAGCTCTACTGCTGCCTGGGACTTAACCCTATCGAGCTCCTCGGCCCGCTCGACTAAGACTAAGGCCAGGGCCCCTTTGGCCTTCTCTGCCCAAGCCCAAACCTCGGCGGCCTCCTGTCGGGACTGATGGAGTGCCTCCTTCGCTCGAGCGAGCATGTCCCTTAGTGCCACTAAGGAATTTGCCATCTGCATTGTAGGGCCGATGTTGATATGCAGTTAGAAAGAGACAAGGGAAATGTGCAAAGAAATAGCAACGGTACTTGCCCATAGTTGGGCCAAGAAGACATCCTGGAGGAAGGACGCGGCTCCTCGACGGTGGAGCTCTATCTGGAGCTCTAGGCGATAGAGCTGAATGACCAGCTGCTCGGCCAACAGCCCCTGGTTCATTAGCGATGGTTGGGCTGGGAGGGCATCGGGCTCATCCTCCCTGTCAGCCCCGGCCTGATGAGACGCTGTCGGGCTGCGTCTGAAGCTGATCTCTCTTCTTCGGCTTGCAGACTGGCCATCACCCGGTCTGGCTCAACTTGGGCCCCGAGTGAGGCTCCCCTAGGGTCGGCTCGATTGCGGGGCAGGATGGCTCCGTGTCAAGAAGGATCTGCTCCTCGATCGGTGGGGTAGCATTGGTCGGAGGCCCCTCCGGGGGCATGTCGGTAGTGAGGTCCACGGGGAGGACCGGCTCTTGACCCCCCAGAGGTTGCTCCCGATGCTCCCGCGGTCGGTGTATCAACGGGGCTGGGGTCGGAGATTGGTTTGGAGATCGAGGGGGGCTTGGAGTTCAAGGCCTCTTCCTCGATGGCTCGGCGTTGCTGATAGCCTTCCTCTTCTTCACTGCCGCCCTCCTCACCATGTTATCCGGTAGATTCGTAGCTGCACAAATCAAAAATTAGTAAAAAAAAAAGCAAGGAAGAATGAGAAGGAGGCCGGAGAGGGAAGAGCGTCTAGGGTTGCTCACCGCCACTTGGGAGGAGGCCTGCGAATCGGAGGTTATCCTACATCAAAAGTTGGTTGTATCGGGGTATACTGGCTGTCAGCAATATTCCGAAGGCCTCCTTGTCCCTCGAAGTTATCGAGTTGTTTTGGTTCGATCCTATGTTAGGGTCCTCCCAGCTCGGCCTCCCCCCTTCGAGGTCGGCAAAAAAGAACCGGGTCTTCCACCCTTTGACCGATATGGGAAGGTTGAATCTCAGGGCTTGGGTGGGCCGATGTTGGAATACCCACCAACCTGACTGTTGACGAAGGTTGTAAAAACTATAGAAAAGGGAAACTTTAGGCTCTAGACCATTAAGGTGGCACAGAACGAAGAAAGAGCATATTGTACGGACGGAGTTTGGGACTAGCTGCGATGGGGTTAAGGAATAGAAGTCTAGAAGGTTGACGATCTAAGGATGAAGGGGCAATCGGAGACTGGCCTTGAGGAAGGCCTCGTACAGAGCAACTCTCCCTGGATGGGAGGAGAGTACTCTATCGTTCAGGGTTGGAGTGTATAGGCGGTTGCTATCAGGGATCCTATAGATGGCCCTAATTCTGGCCAGCTCTTGGCTGGACACAGTGGAGACAACCCTATTGGGAGAGTCTAGGGTAGCTCTATGGGTTTTGGTGCTGGTTGGATAGGTCCTAGTGGGGGCCCGAACGACCACCTGACGTTGGGACAGAGGAACCTAATCCTCGAAGGAAGAGGAAGAGGACAAGGAGGGAGCAGGAGATGGAGAGTCCTACATGTGCAAGGGAGGAAAATAGTCCTCGGGAAGGTTAAAGGAGGACCAAGAAGGGGAAGAAGACATGGGAGAAAGACTAACCTGGTTGACGGGAGAAAGATGGCGGGGAGGACGACAAGACCCGAAGTGAGGAAGGCTCAAGGAAAAGAAAGCTCTGGTACTATGAGGCGTCTCATGGGGGGAGGGCCACCTATTATAGCTTCCCTCGGATCGTCCTGCCCAAACCAGTCTGCCACACGCATGCTTCCCATTGGGAGGGATGCCTCGGTAGTTGCACGGCGCCAATGATGGGATATCGATAATGTCTTCCTAATGATGGCGATGATGGCCATTGCTTTTTCGAGAAGGATCCGCTCACATCCAGCGGTGCAGATCAGCAGGAGCAGCGACGCTATGACTCCCCATGTCGCTAGCACTGAAGAGTCCTCATGCCCCGTGGACACATGCCCCTGTTGCAATTGGTGGCTAGGTCAGATCAGCCACCGATCGAACTCATGCCCCTTTTGATGGGCATGAAACAGACCCGCAC
Source organism: Calamus simplicifolius (assembly GCA_900491605.1). Lineage (NCBI taxonomy): Eukaryota > Viridiplantae > Streptophyta > Magnoliopsida > Arecales > Arecaceae > Calamus > Calamus simplicifolius. The sequence continues at coordinate 157,013 of UESW01002326.1, forward strand.
TGCCTCAGGGGTGGGGGGGCATCTGACGTGACTGATCAAGCTCGTTAAGGCTAACGAGGTGCGGACCTAACGAGGGGTCCCCCTCGACCTCGGACCTGTAGGGTCTCCCTCGGTCTCAGACCCACAGGGTTCCTCTCGGCCTCGAACCTGCAGGGCTTCCCTTGGCCTCGGACCCGCAGGGCTTCCCTCGGTCTCGGACCCACAGGGCTCCCCTCGGCCTCGGACCTGCAGGGCTCCCCTCAGCCTCGGACCCGCAGGATTCCCCTCGAGGCTCCCCTCGGCCTCGGACCCGCAGGGTTCCCCTCAGCCTCGGGCCCGCAGGATTCCCCTCAGCCTCGGACCTGCTGGGCTCCCCTCGGCCTCGGACCCAGGGTTCCCCTCGGCCTTGGACTTGCAGAGCTCCCCGGCCTCAACCTGTAGGGCTTCCCTCGGCCTTGGACCTGTAGGGTTTGCCTCGGCCTCGGACCCGTAGTTTTCTCCTCGGCCTTGGACTTCCCAGGCTCCCATCCACGTGGCCTATTAGCTCCCTGCAACTGCCACATAGCCCACTAAGCTTTCTGCAGCTGCCACGTGGGCCACTAATTCCCAACAATTATGGATGATGGGATGTTTCGAACATGGTTAGACCCACTACTACATGCATGGCCACCACTTCCCGAAAATAGGCAAAGGGGAGAACGTGGGAGTAAGTATAAAAAGGGAGGTTAGGTTTCTTTCAAGGAGAGAACTTTTGATTGTTGTTTTCCCAAAATGCTAATTTAACCATCGGAGGGTCCTCGCCGGAATCCCCGACCATTGAGGACTTTCTTGCAGGAATTTCATTGGAGAAGAGGGGTTCACGACTCCTTCGTCACCCGGCGATTGAAAGACGTGCTTTGGGGCGTTTAGGAAAACCTTGCCTCGTGGGACTTTTGTGGGACTTTTGTGCAAATGGGATTCCTTTATGAACATTTAATGCATGGCATTAATGCATAAATTTTGGACCTCTGGTTTTTGGGCTTTCATTAAAAATTATTATTTTTAATTCCATGAGCATGAGCAACCTCCTTCTATATGGTTTAATGGTTCCATAAAGCAAAGCTTTTTCTATTAGGATAAATTATTTTTCTGTTGGCTTTGAAATAGATAAATTTTATTTTTGATATGATTTGGAACCATAAAATAACATATCATTATTTTTTTTTAAAAAAAGGGTTCAATCAAATTTAAATTAATGATATTTTTATGCCTAATAAATTTATCCATTTGAAATTGAACTAATTGAAACAAGATATCATCATATTGCCCTCTCTTGTGTAGATGGTTTATGAAGGATGTTGGATATTGTGTATGTGTATGTTTCATGCGGGTATTAATCGACCCAAAGAAAGGTTAATGCTTGGCCAAACTACACATATGTGTGATGGTAAACATGTAATGATTATAAAGATTTACATGTGAGTAATAAGTCAATTTAATGATATATTTATTATTTGACATGCATTATTGTTAGTGTTTGATCATTACAACAAGAGTACCACTAGCAGTTAATATTACTGTTAAAAGACTTGATATTAATGTTGCACTGGGTATCTTGAGATGAAATTTACCATTATTTAAATTTATTGATATTTGGTATTAATTATTTATATGAGCATGTTATTTATGTATTGCTTTTATTTTACAGCTAATGTTGCTAATATTTCTGCTAACCTCAATTCAGTACCGATCCTTAATGGTAATAACTTCAAGGGAAAGGATAAAGGCAAGAAAAGAAAGAATAAGGCTTATAAGGGTCCAGCAAAGAAGAAACAAAATAAGGATAAAGACAGTTGTTTCTTCTGCAATAAGCCTGGATATATTAAGAAGGAATGTTCCAAGTATCATGAATGGCATGAAAAGAAAAGTACATTTCTTAATTTGATCTATTCTGAAGTGATTATAGCTTTAGTACCTAGAAATACTTGATGATTAGATTCTGGTGCTACTACTAACATCAGTGTTTCAATTGAGGGTTGCCTGAGCTACCGAAGGCCAACTGATGCTGAAAGAGGCATTTATGTGGGAGATGGCAAGTCGGTAGATGTGAAGGCAATTGGGCATTTTAAATTATTATTAAGTTCTTATTATTATTTAGATTTGAAAGATACTTTTATAGTACTATCATTTAGACGGAATTTGGTTTCTATTTTAGCTTTGGACAAATTAGGATATTGTTGTTCATTTGAAATAGTCAGTTTAGTCTTTCGTTAAATTCAAATATTATTGGAACTGGTTCTCTTATAGTGTATGACAATCTATATTTGCTTGATACTGTTGCTTCTTATAATGAAACCCTGAATATGGAATCAAGAGGTACTAAGCGTAAAATTTGCAATGAAAATTCAGGAACATTATGGCATAAGTGATTAGGTCACATCTCTAGAAATAGAGTTGAACAACTTGTGTTAGATAAAATTTTGGATTCTTTTGATTTTATAGACTTTAATGTCTATGTTGATTGTATTAAGGGCAAACAAACCAAAACAAAGAAATTGGGTGCATATAGAACTATGAAAGTCTTAGAGTTGATACATACGGACATTTATGGACCATTTTCTACACCTTAGAATGGTCAACAGTATTTTGTATCATTCATAGATGATTATTCAAGATATGCATACCTATTTCTTATTCATGAAAAGTTTCAAGTTTTGGACGTGTTCAAATCATTTAAAGCTGAAGTTGAGCTTCAACTCAACAAAGGGATTAAAGGAGTCAGATCTGACCGTGGTGGTGAATATTATGGTAGATATGATGGATCAGGTGAACAACGTCTAGGATCATTTGCCAGATACCTAGAGGAGTATGAAATCATTCCACAATATACTATGCCAGGGACACCTAGCATGAATGGTGTAGCTGAAAGATGAAACAAGCATCTTAAGGATATGGTAAGGAGTATGATTTGTCATTCTAACTTACCAGAGTCACTCTGGGGAGACACTAAAGACAATAGCCTACATTCTGAACAGAGTACCAACTAAAGAAGCTGTCAAAACACCTTATGAGCTTTGGATAGGACAAAAGCCTAGTCTAAAGTATTTTCATGTTTGGGGATGTCCAGCTGAGGCAAGGCCTTATAGGCCACATGAAAAGAAATTGGACTCCAGGACAGTGAGTAGCTATTTTGTTGGGTATTCTGAGCAATCCAGGGGTTACAAGTTTTATGATCCCAAATCAAGGATAATTTTTTAGATGGAAATTGCAACATTCTTTGAGGATATTGAGTTTGGGGGAAGAAATAAAGTTAGAGACTTTGTCTTTGAGGAGGAGTTGGATCCTACTACTCTTGTTGAAGAGCAGCTAGTTCCTATTCCTATAATTGCTTTTGATAATGTTCAAGTTGCAATTTCAGAACAATATGAAATTATAGTTCAACCCTCAGAGGTATAAACTCAACAACCTCAAGAACAAGTGCATCAAGAATAAGTACCTTTGCGGCGATCCACTAGAGAAAGAAAGAATGCTATTCCAGATGACTATATAGTGTTTCTTCAGGAACATGAGGAAAATAATGGTGTAATGGAAGATGATCCTATCAACTTCCTTCAAGCCATACAAGGTTCCAATTCAGAAAAGTGGATTGAAGCAATGAAAGAAGAGTATAAGTCTATGCAAGATAATAAAGTTTGGAAACTTGTCCTATTACCAGAAGGTGTAAAACCCATTGGTTGCAAATGGATTTTTAAGACCAAACGGGATTCAAAGGACAATGTGGAAAGGTATAAAGCTCGTCTTGTGGCTAAAGGCTATACTCAAAAGGAAGGGATTGACTTTAAAGAGACACTCTCTTCAGTTTCATCGAAGGACTCTTTTAGGACAATCATGGCTCTTGTTGCACAGTATGATATGGAACTCCATCAAATGGATGTCAAGATGGCATTTCTCAATGGAGACATTGATGAGATAATTTATATGGTGCAACTAGAAAACTTTGTGTCAGGAGACCCAAAGAAAATGGTTTGCAAATTGACAAAATTCATTTATGGGTTAAAGCAAGCTTCTCATAAAAGGTACCACAAATTTCATCAAGTAATTCTCTCAATTAATTTTAAAGTGAATACAGTTGAAGATTGTATATATCACAAGTTCAGTGGGAGTAAATATTTTTTTTAATTTTGTATGTGGATGACATTTTGCCTGCCACAAATGATATAAGCATGTTGCACAAAACCAAGAGATTTCTATCAAGTAATTTTCAAATGAAATATTTTGGTGACGCCTCCTTTGTATTGAAAATCTAGATACATCAAGATCGTTCTCAGGATATCCTGGATTATCACAAAGGAGCTATATTGATAAAGTACTTAAGAGATTTGGCATGCAAAATTGCAAACTAGATGATACCCCTATCGCTAAAGGAGATAAATTCAGTATTAATCAGTGCCCAAAAGAAAACCTTGAAGTTAAAGAGATGTAGAAGATTCCTTATGCTTCGGTTGTAGAGAGTCTAATGTATGCTCAAGTTTGTACGCGTCCGGATATTGCGTACAATATTGCAGATATTGTAGCAACATAGGAATGGATTACTGAAAAGCAGCCAAAAGGGTTATGAGATATCTGAAAAGAATAAAAGATTACATGCTCACATATAGGAGATCAGATCATTTTGAGATCATTGGGTATTCTGACTCCGACTTTGGGATGCCAAGATAGTAAAAGATCTACTTCAGGCTATGTATATCTGTTAGGTGGTGGGGCTATTTCTTGGAGAAGTACAAAATAGACACTCATAGCTTCTTCTACCATGGCAGCAGAATTTATAGCATCTTATGAAGCATCCAATCATGGGATATGACTAAAAAACTTTATCACTGGGCTACGCATATTGGAAGGAATTGAAAGACCGTTAAAGTTATTTTGTGACAACAAGTCAGCCGTATTGTATTCCAACAATAATAGGAGCTTGATCAAGTTAAAGCATATTAACATCAAGTTCCTGGTTGTAAAGAAAAGAGTACAGAGTGGTCAGATTTCTATAGAGCATAAACTCCATGATTGTAGATCCCCTTACAAAGGGTGTACCGTCTAAGGTCTTTAATGAGCATACTTCTTATAGGTGTTATAGACATGACAATGCTTAGATTTAGTGAAAGTTTGTATTGCTTCTATTTTATGCTTTATGTTTGGTTTGTGCACACTATGTGTTTGGATATTTTTGATAAAAAATAAAGTATTTTATTCAGTTCAGTACACTCTATACAATTATGTTAAAGTTTTGATCTCACTCAAGTTTAAGGACCAGTTGGAAATAGGCATATTAAGATCACATTACATGTAATTTTCATGCTACACATCCACATCATGATCCATATCATTTAGTTGTGTCAACATACATGACCATTGATGGGTCGAGTTATGATAGATATAACAAAGGCTGCTTTGATCCTATGTTGGTATGGTTGATGGACCAGATTGGTTATAGATACATTTCGGTAATGATAGTAAAATTGAGCTCATTTGGTTTATTTTTTGCAAAATATAATTATAAGGTTACACATATAGTCCAGTGGGAGATTATTGGATTTTTAATCCAACATTGGGCTTATATATAAATAATTATGTGTTGCGGATGATCAAATAAGGTTAAGCCCAATTAAAAGTGATCAGCTAAGGTTTCAATGATTTGAGCTTTAATGTATCTGATAAGGTGTGACCCTTTAATGTGTAGAGATCTAAAGGGTTATTTCTATTTTTATGATGGACTAAAATAAAAATACCAAAAGATAATGATGAAATTATTTATATATAGTGGTTAAGGTCCCTGGATTGCATGTATGACCTTCTCTGAATCTCATCATCAGAAAGAATAGTCAAGAAAAAATTTTAAAGGGCTCTCTGCGAGTACGTGTTGATCTAGAAGGCCAACTGTAGGACTATAGAGAGCAATCAAGCAATATGAATTTAGGTTCTTCGTTTATATTTATTAATTCTTGATGATTGAACAGGAATAATTCTTGGGCTTCATGGTGATGGTCTTCACCAAAAATAATTTCCAACACTCTTCTCTTTCTTCTCTTGTTCCGCTTCCTCTCCATTCATCTTTGATGTCGCTGGTGAACCGCCAATGGCTGCTGGAGTTTAGTTTGCGCTCAGCCTCTATTTTACTCTGTTTCAGGGAAGATGACAGCCGAATTTAAGGCTGATAGAGCCGTAATCTCCAACCGGTCCCTCACCAAAAATAAGTGCCGGCAATAGACGACGGTTGGACGAATTGCCAGCCGACGAAACGCCCTTTCATATATCCATGTAGCAGGCTGGTTTCCGTTGCTTCTTCCCTCATGGATACCAGGATAACGCCATGTTCCTCTCTTTCTACGTTTCTTCTATTATTTTTTTTCTCTTCTCTTCACATCCAACTCTGCTTAGCACTAATAACATCTCTTGGGGTCAATCCCTCTCCGGAAACCAGACCATAGTGTCCGACGATGGCAACTTTGAGATGGGGTTCTTCGCACCAGGTAACACTAGCAGCTACTACGTTGGCATATGGTACAAAAAAATTGCCGTCCGAACCGTCATCTGGGTGGCAAACAGAGCAACACCCATCGCCAACACCTCCTCTGCCGAGTTTAAAATCTCAGAAGATGGCAAACTGGTCCTTCTCAATAGTTCAAAAATCCCAGTCTGGTCTTCCAATTCCAGTCCATCAACCCCAGCTTCCACGGTTGCAGTGCTTGTCGACACCGGAAATCTTGTTCTAAGAAATGGTTTGAACAGTACGATTTGGCAGAGCTTTGATCATCCAACGGACACATTCATGCCGGGTGGATGGATTGGAGTCAACAAGATCACAGGGGAGTATCAGAGGATGACTTCGTGGAAGAATCCTGAGAACCCTGCCCTCGGGCCTTTCACTGCAAGCATGGACCCTGATGGATCCAATCAATATGTATTGATGTGGAATGGTTCTGAAATTTATTGGAGTACTGGACTATGGAATGGCCACTACTTTTCGGCGCTCCCCAGTACCATCGAAACTACTTTCATCAACTTCACCTTCATCGACAATAGGCAGAGCAAGCAGGCCGCGTATAAGGTCGTCCGCAGTTCTACCATCACCCGGTGTGTACTTGATTCATCTGGGCTATTAAGGCAAATGTTTTGGCTCAATGGATCCCAACAGTGGCAGATACTCTTGACGATACCTACGGATCAATGTGATGCCTACTCTTTATGTGGCGCTTTTGGTATTTGCGACTCTAAGGAAAGCTCGAGTTTTTGCAGGTGCTCCAATGGTTTCAGACCAGCTTCAGTCAAAGAATGGGAATCGAAGTATTGGAAATCAGGATGCGTGAGGAAAACCAATTTGCAATGCAGTAACAAAAGCTTGGCTGGAGGAGAGGAAGATGGATTCTTTAAGATGACCAATATGAAGTTGCCCGCCAATCCACATAATTTGACAGTTGGAAGTTCTGAAGACTGTAAACTGGCTTGCTTGAACAACTGCTCTTGTAGTGCGTATGCTTATGAGAGTGGATGCTCGATTTGGGCTGGAGACCTTTGGAACCTTAAACAACTCTATGATGGTGATATTGGAGCTGCGACTCTTTATCTCCGGCTTGCTGCTTCTGATCTTCCAAGTTCAAGTAGTTCACATAAGTTTACGATTTATATCACTCTTAGCGTCATTTCTGGAATTTTTATTATATCATGTGTCCTCTTCGGGCTAATTTGGGCAATTCGAAGGAGGAAACAAACTCTGAACGCAAAACCAGTTGATGGTTCTCTGATGCAATTTAGTTATGGTGATTTGCAGCGTGCGACCAAGAACTTCTCTTTGAAGTTGGGGAGTGGAGGCTTTGGGTCTGTTTTCAAAGGAACTTTAACCGATGCAATTGAAGTAGCTGTGAAGAAGCTTGAAGGCCTCGGACAAGGAGAGAAACAATTCCGAGCCGAAGTCAGCACATTGGGTACCATTCAGCATGTCAATTTGGTTCGCCTCTACGGGTTCTGCTTAGCGGCCAATGAAAGGCTTTTAGTTTATGAGTACATGTCTGGAGGCTCCTTGGACTCTCATCTCTTTCAGAATGATTCCTCAGTTCTACACTGGAATGCGAGGTATCGAATTATTCTTGGGATCGCAAGAGGATTAGCCTATCTACATGAGAAGTGCAGGGAGTGCATCATACACTGTGACATAAAGCCAGAGAACATACTTCTAGACGAAAACTTATGCGCCAAAATTGCAGACTTCGGCATGGCGAAGCTCGTAGGTCGTGACTTCAGCAGGGTACTGACAACGATGAGGCGAACTATTGGCTATCTCGCACCCGAGTGGATTTCAGGCCTACAAATCACATCCAAGGTTGATGTCTACAGCTTTGGGATGATGCTCTTTGAGGTGATAACAGGCCAGCGAAACATTATGCACTCTGGGGATGGATGCATAAACTTTAATCCTTCCTGGGCTGCAACAAAGGTCATTGAAGGTGATATACTTTGCTTACTAGACCATAGATTGAATGGTGTTGCTGACACTGAAGAGCTGACCAGAGTCTGTAGAGTTGCTTGCTGGTGCATTCAATCCGAGGCTCACAGGCCTACAATGGGACAGGTGGTACTAATCCTAGAGGAAGTTTTGGAGGTGAACGTGCCACCATTCCCAAAGGCTCTTCAGCAACTCATGGGAGATGAGAGCCGAATCCTTTATTATTTGTCATCCACTGAATGCAAAGGTCCACCTGATCAATCCAAGGATTCCTGTCAATGAGTGTCAAGCTACAACGGGCGCTTGAATTTCTTTGCGGAGCATGGCAATAATAGGAACAATATATATGGGTAAAGTATATCATATAGCTGTTATGATCCTTAAGAATGACCTCAATGTTCTGTAGTGGATGTAGTATCTATTTAGTGGCATCAATTAGTTTCTAATTTATTACTTTTCAAGAAATGGTTTATGCTTTCTGTCTTATAAACAGGTGTAATAATGCTGTATCGTTCTTTTTATTAACTTTCGCATAATCAAAATGGCTTTGATACCGATATAATTGTTATGTTTCAAATTTTAAGATGAATTCAGATTATAATAATCCATGGCTTCTATTAGTCAAACAAAATGAACATCCAACAAAATATTAATATAACTAAAAATTTAAAAAAATATTTAGCATAAAATTTATTTAAAAATAACTAAGAAGATCTAACAATGCTTCCGCATCTTATTTTGTTGAATTCGAAAAAATAATACAAGATTACACTCAATAAATAAAATTAATTATAAATTAATAAAATAATTAAATATATATTATTATAATATTATTTTTTAAAATTTTATAATTTATCAAATGTTATCAAATAATCTCTCTTCATAAATAAATTATTTTAACTTCAGAGCAACTTCAATCTTTTACAGATTCAGTTTAAAGCAATGGACCTAGAATTACTGTTCGGCCTTAATTAAAAGCTATCTGTTAGCGGGTTCGACTGGTGAGGGCGTCACAGAGATATAGTTGACATTGTTCAACTGGGACCGCTACAGGTGTGATAAGTCATCACGAATAAATGTCTGTCAATTTTTTAAAAAATATCTATCATCGTTCAATAGAAACAGCCATGATGTTGGAACCTCCAGTAATAATTGGTCGCTATTTTTTTTCCTCCTTTGGCCTTCCGGTGTCATAATTTTATTCCCAAATGATATACATTTTATGATTTTTTAAGTAATTTTATTCCCAAATGATATGCATTTGTCGAATGACTAGCGTGCGGTGACATGATCATTTAAGAGATTTTTTTAAAAAAATGGTATAAGAAAGAATTATGACATACGAGAAGATAAAAGACACATCCATCGATCATCCAGGATACGGTGCAATAAAATATACAATGTCGGCTTTTATTAATTTTTATAATAACTCACAATGTTTTTTAATTAAAAAATAAATAAATTTAATAAAGTCATCCAACTATCATTTTTTCCGATTGATCCTTCTCACTCAAGTCATAGCCTTCACTCACTGTTAATGATCAGTTAGTATGATTGGTCTAATTATCTTCAAAAACATAAAATTAATATAGAGTGAGCTTTGTTGGAATTATTGTTCAATTATAAAGAAAGAAGATAAATAATAAAAGTGGGCACGAGGCACGTGCATGTGACATATATTTAAATAAGTTTCAAATGGATATATTGTTTGAAAGGATATGTCATGATTTAAAAGGATGATTCAAAAGGATATATCACTCGAAAGGGATATGTCCTTTCATGAGAAGGTGTTTTCAAAATCAACCATTATAATTCAAACGGATATATCACTTAAGAGGATATATATGTTATGATTCAAACAGATAGATCACTTGAAAGGGATACGTCCTTTTATAAAAAAGGTGCCTTTGTGTCTATAAAACTAATGACAGATAGAACTGAGAGGATCGAACATCTGTTATCTTATCTCTTCTTCAGAAATACTGTGTTCTGATTCCTTAGAGATTTTTCACTGTTGCTTTGGTGCAAATTCTCTCAAGGCTTGTCATATCCTAAAAGCTATTTGCAAGAATTAATCCCACAAGCAACTCTGAAGAGAGGGGGAGGGCAAATAACGCTTTAAGAAAAGTGTATACATACGTGTTTCAAGTCTTCTCTTATCCCTAAAATTTTCAGTCTTATCCAATCCAAAAAAAGATTATCTCTTCCCAACATTCTTAAAGCGTTATGTGCGGTTATGGAGATTGATACCGCAAACGCCACCATCAAAGTGATGAATCAAGACCTTGTTCATTTGGATCGTTTTGATGGGACTAATTTTACTCGCTGGCAAGAGAAACTGAAGTTTCTGTTGACAGCCCTGAAGATTTTCTATGTTCTTGATCCTGATCTTGAAGCAATTCCAAAACCTTCTGACAAGGACTCTGAAGAGAGAAAGATAGTACGTAAGAAACGACAAAAGGATGAACTCATATGTCATGGTCATATTTTGAATGCCATATCGGATCATCTCTATGATCTATACACTGATAATCCATCTGCAAGAGATATTTGAAAAGCACTAGAATTCAAATATAAGGCTGAGAAGGAAGATACAAAGAAATTTCTTATCTCTAAATATTTTGATTTCAAAATGCTTGATGATAAACCTATTTTGCCTCAAGTACATGAATTGCAAGTGATTGTGAACAAACTGAGGGTTGTGAAGATTGAACTTCCTGAATCTTTCCAAGTTTGTGCCATTATAGCAAAATTACCATCTTCCTAGAAAGGCTATAGAAAAAGGTTACTTCATAATTCTAAAGATTTTTCTTTGGAAAATATTCAGAAACACCTACGAATCGAAGAGGAATCGAGGGAAAGAGATAAGAATGAAAATTCTTATGAAGGCCTTACTAAGGCAAATGCAGTGAGTAAGCTCTCACAGGCCAATAAAGGCAACCAAAATAAAGGAAATTTTCTGGGTCCTAAAAAGGTCAAGGAAAGTTCAAGAAATTTAAAAACCAAAAGGTGACCAAGGGAGCATGCTTTGTCTATGGCAAATCTGGGCATTATGCTCGTGATTGCAGGTTTAAGAAGAAAGCTAACCAAGAGGCAAAGGTGAACTCCGTGAAGGACAGTGAAGAGATTATTGCTGTTGTGAGTGAGATCAACACTGTTCAAGGCAAGATTCCTGGCTGGTGGTATGATACGTCTGCCACAGTCCATGTTTGTTATGATAGGTCACTGTTTAAAACCTATCATGAAGAAATTGATGGACATGAGATTCAAATGGGAAATGAAGGCCGATCCAAGGTGTTAGGCAAAGGAACTGTGGAACTTTTCTTCACTTCTGGAAAGAAAGTTACCTTAACTAATGTTCTTCATGTCCCTGATATGAATAGGAATCTAGCTAGTGGGGATCTTTTGGGAAACCCTGGAATAAAGTTTGTGTATGAAGCAAAAAAACTAATTTTATCCCGAAATGGTGTCTTTGTTGGAAAAGGCTATTCATGTGATGGAATGGTCAAATTATGTATTGCTGACAATGCTATTAATAATAATGATGCTTCTACTTACATGGTTGATTCTGTTTCTTTATAGCATGGTAGATTAGCACATGTAGGAATTAGCACTATGAAGAGAATGATTAAATGTGGTTTAATTTCCTATGATAATGTTGATAAATTTGAAAAATGTGAAAAATGTGTTAAATCAAAGATGGTAAAGAGACATTTTAGTAATGTTGAAAGAAATTCTCAATTATTAGATCTCATACATTCAGATATATGCGAACTAAATGGTATGTTAGCTAGAGATGGTAATAGATATTTTATCACATTTATAGATGATTTCTCAAGATTTACTTATGTTTATTTATTGAAACATAAAGATGAGGCTTTTAAAATGTTTAAAGTTTATAAAGCTGAAGTAGAAAATCAATTAAGAAGAAAAATCAAAGTTCTTAGAAGTGATAGAGGAGGAGAATATTTTTCAAATGATTTTAATATATTTTGTGAAGAAATGGTATTATTCATGAATGTTCTGCACCTCAAATACCCGAACAAAATGGTTTGGCTAAAAGAAAAAATAGAACTTTTCTTGAAATGATTAATGTAATATTATTAAATGCTAAATTGTCATTCAATTTATGGGATAAAGCTCTCCTTGCTGCTTATCATATTCTTAATAGAATTCCTTTAAAAAGAAATAAAATTTCTCCTTATCAATTATGGAAAGGAAGAAAACCCAATATAGGGTATTTCAAAGTGTGGGGGTGTTTTACATATTACAAAAATAATGATCCCAAATGGACCAAGTTGGGTCCAAGAGAAATTAGATGTGCTTTTGTAGGTTATTCTGTAAATAGCAAGGCATATAGACTCTTAAATTTAGAGTCTAATGTATTAATAGAATCTAGAGATGTTAAATTTTTTGAGCATTTATTAATTTCAAAAAATAAATCTCAAACTCTTATTAGTGGAGGATCACAATTGAAGACATATTCTAAGACTGAAGATCAATAACCTAGTGAACCTCGTAAAAGCAAAAGAATACGGAAAGCAATAGAATTAGGACATGATGAGATTGACTCTCAACTTATCTCCTTTTACTTAGTAAAAGGAAATAGAAAAAAAGTCATGAGAACAACTCCTTTTGTTCTTCAAGTTGAAGATGATCCTAAAACTTACAAGGAAGCTATGTATTCTAGAGATGCTGCTTTTTGAAAAGATGCTATAAATGATGAAATGGATTCTATTATATCAAACCACACTTGGGAACTTGTTGATTTACCCCATGGTTCTAAACCCATTGGTTGTAAGTGGGTGTTTAGAAGAAAGTATCATACTAATGAAACTCTTCATACTTTTAAGGCTAGATTAGTAGCAAAGGGGTTTCGACAAAAGGAAGGAATTGATTATTTTGATACATATGCTCCAGTAGCAAGAATAACTTTCATTAGAATTTTATTTGCTTTAGCATCAATCCATGATCTTCATGTTTATTAAATGGATGTTAAAACTGCATTCTTAAATGGTGATCTTAATGAAGAGGTTTACATGGAACAGCCAGAAGGCTTCATCTTGCCTGGAAATGAACATAAAGTGTGTAAACTTGTTAAATCACTATATGGTTTAAAACAAACACCCAAACAGTGGCATGAAAATTTTGAATTTGCTATTCTTTCAAATGGTTTTGTTTATAACATTGCAGATAAATGTTTTTATACAAAAGTATGTGATGAATATGTGATATTTGTTTGTTTATATATTGATGATATGTTAATAGTGAGCAATGACATGAGAGGTGTCATAGAAACAAAGAGGTTTCATTTTTCACATTCAAAATGAAGGATCTTGGACATATAGATACCATTCTAGGTATCAAAATAACTAAAGATAGTGGGGGTTATTTTTTGAGCCAAACACATTATATAGAGAAAGTGTTGAACAAATTCAACCACTTAAAAATTAAGGAAGCTAGTACCCCGATTGATCCAAGTATCAAGCTTCTAAAGAATGATGGAAGAGTTGTAGCTCAAATTGAATATGCCAGTGCTATTGGTAGTCTTATGTATGCGGCTCAATGTACAAGACCAGATATAGCATTTGTTGTTAGTAAATTAAGTAGATTTACTAGCAACCCAAGCTATGAGCATTGGAAGGCCATTGAGAGAGTTCTTGGTTATCTTAAGAAAAACAAGAATCTTGGTCTATTATACTCAAAATTCCCTGCTGTCATAGAAGGACTGACGCCAGTTGGATATCAAGTGTAGGAGATAATAAATCTACTACTAGTTGGGTGTTTACCCTAAGAGGAGGTGCTATATCTTGGAAATCCAAGAAACAAACTTTAATTACACATTCAACTATGGAATCTGAGTTTGTAGCTTTGGTAGAAACAGGGAAAGAAGCTGAATGGCTAAGGGATTTTCTTTTAGAAATTCCTTTGACATCAAAGAACTTATCTTCTATATCTATACATTGTGATAGTCAAGCCACTTTAGCTAGAGCATATAGTGATACATACAATGAAAAGTCTAGACATATTAGTCTAAGACATGATTATATAAGGAATCTAATTAAAGATGGAATTGTCTCCCTTACTTTTGTAAAATCAAGCAAGAACTTAGCGGATCCGTTTACTAAGCCTTTGGCCAGTGACTTAGTGAAATCAACATCTAGAGAGATGGGGCTAAAACTTCTAAGTTAAAAATATATATATATTATCAATGATGGCAACTCAACCTAATATTAGTCAATCACTAGTTATTAGGTTCAATGAGAAAAATAAATTATTGATAAATAGAGAAATATCAGCACTAATAAATAAGCCATATCTAAGATGTAAAGTGCTAAAGTAATGTTACCGTTTGAGGGTTGAGTTGATCAAAAACTCTTAATGAATTTCAGTCTATTTAAGACAAGTATCTTAAATGTAACAAAGATACTGGAAGAAATTCACCTATATGAACTTAGATGGTGCCGTCTCAAGGAGATTTGGAGTTTTTCTTTCTCTGAAAAGTTCATGAATCAGGATAAGCACATGACCATAACAGTGCTAAGTGAGTTTGGTGTGGAATTTATGAACACAAGAGTTTTTATGTGTGCATATATCACTTTTTGTCACTAAAAATAATAGGTTCAAAGCTTTTATGCTACCTAGGATTTCGACAAAGTCTTGTGGTACATACACTAAGGTAAAGTTCAAATCAAATGATACTTTACTGTATTAATATAAACTGTTTCTTTTCTGGAATATTTCTTTATATTTGAACAAGTGGGGGATTGTTGGAATTATTGTTTAATTATAAAGAAAGAAGATAAATAATAAAAGTGGGCATGAGGCACGTGCATGTGACATATATTTAAATAAGTTTCAAATGGATATATTGTTTGGAAAGATATGTCATGATTCAAAAGGATATATCACTCGAAAGGGATACGTCCTTTCATGAAAAGGTGTTTTTCAAAATCAACCGTTATAATTCAAATGGATATATCACTTAAGAGGATATATATGTTATGATTCAAACGGATAGATCACTTGAAAGGGATACATCCTTTCATGAAAAAGGTACCTTTGTGTCTATAAAACTAACGATAGATAGAACTGAGAGGATCGAACATCTGTTATCTTATCTCTTCTCCAGAAATACTGTGTTCTGATTCCTTAGAGATTTTTCACCGTTGCTTCGGTGCAAATTCTCTCAAGGCTTGTCATATCCTAAAAGCTATTTGCAAGAATTAATCCCACAAGCAACTCTAAAGAGAGGGTGAGGGCAAATAATGCTTTAAGGAAAGTGTATACATCGTGTTTCAAGTCTTCTCTTCTCCCTAAAATTTTCAGTCTTATCCAATCCAAAAAAGATTATCTCTTCCCAACAGTGAGCTTAAGTGTTTTATAAGGATTACTCGCATATACATCCATATAGAATGTTCATAATATATTTAATACCAAATATATTTGTATAAAAAGTTATAAATTATAAAAATTATGAAATATAATTTTTAACTAATCAATATAACCATTTCAGTAAGCAATAGTGTAATGTTATACATTATCAAAAGTAATATAGTCATTTATGTTCAATAATTTATATTATCTTTTCAACATCACACTAGTTTGGATCATGATCTGATCATAACTAATAAGTATCATAATTCATTTCATGATAACATGATTTGATACGTAACTAGCAATTTAAATATCATACATAATTTGATCGATAACTAGTAGTCTATAAAAAATATCATGAACAGCATATGATTGACAATCCAAATACAGCATCATAGTTCGATCCATGATCAATAATGCATAATAATAAGGCTAGCCCAATTCTCTTATCCAATTAAATTAATATACACGCATTCAATCTAAATAATTTAATTAAAATATTAATACATATCATGCTCAAAATATTATATTTGAAATATCAAATACCATCACAACTCATGCATGATCATATCCATCCACACCATTATTCACATTTACGTTGCAAAAATTATCAGTGCAAAAATTATCTGTTCTAGATAATTAAAAAAATTAATTCAAGAAATGGAGCATTCGCGATGTGGGTAGGTGGTCTAGACTGTTTCTCTCACCCGATAGATCAAATGGATCGAGCATGTCCCATTTGGGCCGGCCCTCACATAAACAACGTCCCTAGACCCTTGGTTCTTATAGCCAACCTCCACTAATTTTATGAATATTTTCACTTTAACAAAAGTTTTCTACACCCACTCTCGATATAAACATATACTGAAGTTAGGAGGCAAATCTCACTGTCCAAGTTTTGAAAATTATTTTTTTAAAAAGGCAAGAGTTTTTTTTTAAAAAAAATTAAAGAGAGGTGGTGAGCTCCTACAAGATAAAGAGGTGTAAATTACTACGTCATTAAGGACTCAACAATATTTAGGTATTGTTTGATACAAAAAATGCTATTCCTGGATAAGTGTACATGATAGAGTTTATCCAGGGGATAGCTGAGGGAATAACCATCTTTTTTAAATAATAATTTTGCCCTCAAAGGATAGCTCCAACTATTCCTGGACTCTCTAGGGAATAAGTTCAGAGGATATCCCCTTATTCAAATCCTTTGTAGAATATTTCTGAGTTCCCTAGGGAATAAGTACATGGATTATTCCTTTTGGTTAACATTTTTCAGACTTATCCCTTATAGTTATAGCTTTTAAAAATAAAAAAATATTCAAAGGATAGCCCCTTATCCCCTATTTTAAACAGACCCTTAGGAGAAATCATATCAAGTATTCGAGTTTGTGTTTCGACACAAGAAATAGAGATATATCCAGAGTAACAGTTTCGAGGACAGAACACAGGTTGCTATTTTGAGAACTTTATTCTAGAGCCCAAGCAATGCATCAGACCGAGGAATCCCAGGCGCATCCAACGGTGACTCATCCAAATCCTTTCAAGCTTTGATTTGTTGGAAGCTTGCACAACTGAGATCTTGCATTGAAAGTCTTGCAGCAAAGTGCGAAGCGTTTGTGAGATATCAAGCCTCTGTTCCTCCAATGCTTTAATTATTCCTCCACATTCAACTAGCAATCTTGAGCTGGCGTGAAGCCAACATTCGCCTCCTTCTCCGCCAGCAAGAGACTTTTCATTAGTGTTGGGCATTAGGCCATGCCCGACTTAGCCCAGCCTAGATCCATCGAGCCACTGATTAAACGGGCCATGCCGGGCATGGCCAATTTAATTTAAAACCATGCCTGGCATGACCTGCGGCCCATTTTGGGATGGGTCATGCCTGGCGCGGCCCGATACGGCTACAACTAGACCGTGCTATCATGGGCCATGCGTGGCACGACCCAATTATAGCTGTTTCTATCTATTTTAAAATGGCTAAAAATGGCTAGTTGAGGGGATTTGACCATTTTAAACCCCCTAACAGCCATAAAATGGCTAAATTGAGAGGTATTTTGGAGAAAAAAATTTGGAGTCCTATAAATACCCTTTCCCTTTCCTTTCTCATTCTCACCATACCAAATCAACTCCTCTCCTTTACTACTACTATTTTCTCTTCTAGTAAGTTCTCTAGGCTTCTAACAATTTAATTTTTGGTTTGCATTTAGCAAGTGTTCAAGTGCTACACAAGAGGAGGTTCTTGTTGAGAAGTTAGAGGTACAAGAGAAATAGGAGGTTACTTCTTGTTGAGAGGCGAGAGCACACGAGAAAGTTCACAAATCTTGGCTCCACCTCTGGTCCTCTACTCAATTCTTCCTTGTGATTAGTTTTTATTTTTTGTATTCATCAATTTAGATATGACATTTTATGACGAAGGTTATTTTGGCATGCCTCCTATTTCTGAGGGAGGAAAAACTAATCCTCAAGTTCCCTCTAGAACCAGTGAATCGAGTGAAGGTCAAATCTCTTCTCGTAAGAGGACTAGTGATGCATGAAATGAATTTGATAGAATTATGGTTGATAGAGTCTTGAAAGCAAAATATAGAAAATATTCCAAACTTTATAGTTGTAGTAGTAGTAGGGAACATGCCATTTAAAAGGACATCAAGAGAGTCACAAGATGCATGATTCTCGTCTTCAAATTTAAAGTGCCCTTAATATACAAGGGGATCACTTGCAAGTAATTTTGCATATAATCATGAAAATCAAAGAAAATTACTTATAAGATGGATAGTTAAGGATGAATTACCTTTTAGTTTATGTAAATATTTTAATTTTGAAGAGTATATTCAATTAGCCCTACAATCTGCTTACAGAAGAACTAGTAGGCGTACATTTAGAAGAGTAGCTATGATGAACTTTTGGCAATGAGACAAAGTTTAATTGAAATGCTCTCTATTTTAAATGCAAAAATTTCTTTAACTTCTGTAGGTAGTAATTATTTTATTGCTATTATTGCTCATTATATTGATAATGATTGGCAATTAAATAAATGTATTCTTGCTTTTCGTGCTTTTGATTTTTTGCATTTTGAGCAACAAATTTCAAATGCTATTTATCAAATTGCATGCACATATAATATTAATGATAAAATCATATCTATTACTTTTGATAATGCATCTAATAATAATTCTGCTGTTGCATTATTGAAAGACTCATTGCATCCCATGTTAAATAAAAATTTATTGCATATTAGATGTGTATGTCATATCTTAAATCTTTCTATTCAAGCTAGCATGGGCATGATTCAAGATGTCATTTTAAAAATTAGAAATATAGTTTCTTTTATTCATGCTTCATGATCAAGACTTCAAGAATTTAAGCAACTATGTATAGATCATGGTAAATGTTTTAAAAAATTTAAACTTGATATAATTACTCGTTGGAACTCAATATATAGCATGATACATGATGCATACCCATATAAAAACTTATTAAGTGCATATATTAATGATCGTAGATTAGGCTTTACATTGACTGAAACTGATTGGAATAAAGGTAAAATTTTGAAAGATTTTTTGGTTAGTTTTTATAATGCTACTAATGTTCTTTCTGGTATTTATTATCCAACTTCATGTTCATTTTACAACAAGCATATATAATTAGTCAAATATTTGTTGAACATAGATATGATGATATTTTAATGCCTATTATTGAACAAATAGAATCTAATTGGAATGAATATTGGGACAAGATATGTCGTATGCATAACTTAGCTGCTGTATTTGATCCAAGGGTTAAATTAAGTGGCGTACTAATTTTGCTTAATGCATATTGTGAAAATATAATTCAAGATCCTGAACCTACTAAAATTGAGGTAACACAACTTCTTCATGATATTATGCTTTATATGATAAAAAATTTGTGGATCTAGATTACCCGCACAAAGCTCTGTTTCTTCTTCTAGTTCTCATTCGTCATCTATATTTTTTTCATTGCACAATAAAAACACACACATGTTTAAGTTCATCTTCATATTCTTCATCTTTAAGTAGTGAACTAAATTTTATTTATAAAATGATCTTCAGTCTACATATGATGAAAATCAAATAGAGAATCTATATGTATTAACTTGGTGGAAGAGTGTTAAAAATCAATATCCTATTATGTCTGCCATTGCACGCAATATTTTAGTTGTGTCAATGTCCATAGTAGCATTGGAATCCGCTTTTAGTGCAGGTCAGTGTGTTCTTGATGAAAAAAGAAGTAGGATGACTGGCGACACGGTTGAGATGCTTCTCTACTTCAAAGATTGGTTGGATGCTGAGGCAAGACTTCAAGATAAAGGTGGATATGACTTATTCAGCGAAGATGATGATGATACAAATACTACTAATGAGTGAGTTATCTTTATTTTATAATTATATATTTTATTTTTTTTATTAAAGTGAGTCATCTCTATTTTTTTCTTCTTTCTTATTGTATTCTGGAGGTCGAGCCTAGCCCTCCTCTCTTCATGTACCATTTTAATTTTAAATTAATAAATTGGTAGGGGTCTATGCCAAACCCTCCATCATTAAGGTAGCTTTATATTAATAAATTCTTAGTTTTTAATATATTTTTAATTTATTAAAAAATATTTTTATAAATAAAAAATTATTAAGGGGGACATGCCGTATTTGGCCTAGCCTAGGCCCTTATAGGCCGTGCTGGGCTAGCCCACGAGCCATGCCATGCCTGGATCTCCTGGGCCATGCCAGCCTAGGCCCTAATGGGCCGTGCTAAGCTTGTTCCGTATGCCAAAATTTTAAACCCAACACGACCCCCTTTTATGGGCCGTGCCTGACACGGTCCGATACTATAGCAAACGGACCATGCTAGGCATGGCCCACTTTGTGCCAGGCTAGGCCGGGCCATGGGCGGCCCAACCCAATGCCCATCTCTACTTTTCATAGAATGCATTTCCATTATTGAAGAAAGTTATATGGAACATATTTTGCTCAAAATGTTTTTATTTAAAAAAAGAAATTCATGATACCTCACTTCAAAGAATATGAGATTGAAGGTGATAATTAACTATCTCAAAATATTTATTAATTCTCAAGAATATAAATTTATTGTAATTCATTAATGATCCATACCTTAAAAAAAAAAGAAATCGATGAGAAATGTATGCCAGATTCATTTCAAAAGTTAGCGGCGCAACGAAAAACATAAAGGATGAGCAAAAAAAGCAAAATTTTACGTTGTTAGTATTAAATCAAAGTATTAAAATATATCTAGGATCTTAAATCATAAAATGTCATGCCCCAAATTCATCATCTGATTCAGTCGCATGACACACTGCAAAAACCTTAGGGCAAGCCTTAGAGACCATGCAAGGCATATTATGAGCAATACATACTACATTTCATAAGCTTTATCATTGAAAGAAAATAATAATTATCATGACTCAAAACGTGAATAAACATCCATCGATATTAGAAACATAAGTTCATTATTTTTTCTTTATAATCTTTAAAAAAATTATTAAAATAAAATTTATATTCATTTAACTAATTGCAATAACTACAACGTTGCTTCATTCCGTTCCATCAAACTAATCACCTCAACATGTAAAAAAAATTTCAACTTATAAAATGAGCTTAACAGTCCCATAAGAATCCCCTGTATAAAATTTACCTTCTTACATAGTAATTTAATATACAATCTTTATAATATAAATACATAATTATGTAAAATTAAACTACCAAACCAATAAATATAGATGCCATCATGCAATCATATAACATGCATCCAATTACTTGAGACTTAACTAGTCATACATTGAATCTAGTTCCATATAGTTTTCAGCTCTAAACTACCATAATCATGTTCCAGCCCATGGTGGGGCACCCACAATGTCACACTCTAGCCTGTGATGAGTAATACTCCCATATTTTTGGCCTATGGCAGGGCTCACAATGTCACACTTCAGTCTGTGACAAGCAATACTATCGCATTTCTAACATATGGCGAGACTCTCACATGGCCAATTTAGAGCATCAACCCTCATGCACTCATTTATTACAACCAATATATGGCATGCATATTAATGCACTTCAACTTAACCATGATTGACAGCGCATGGATGCAATCAAATAAAAATTTTATGCTTCTTCAAATTTTTAATCATCAATTTATATTCACATAACATAAGTATATATCTCAAAATAATCAACTAGCTATAATTTGCCCAATTTTGAAGTAATAAAACTTCATAAG
The DNA here is from genome assembly GCA_900491605.1 of Calamus simplicifolius. Taxonomy (NCBI): domain Eukaryota; kingdom Viridiplantae; phylum Streptophyta; class Magnoliopsida; order Arecales; family Arecaceae; genus Calamus; species Calamus simplicifolius. The sequence continues at coordinate 179,076 of UESW01002326.1, forward strand.
TCATAATTAAGCAACATTCATCAATCAAATAAAAAATCAGGAAATAGCACAAAATCCACAATTCACCCAAATGTAAATTATCAAAAATTAAGCAATTATTCAAATCAGTTTATTGCATGGATTTCAAGCAATTATTATTTATACAATATTGGTAAAAATTATGTAGAAAATTTTTACTTCACGATTCGGCTAACAACCCCTCACTAACTATTCGAATTTGGCTCCGCCTGTAACATTGGTTATCTCCTTCAATTGACAATTTTATTTAATTAATAGAAATAAATTTTAATTAATAAAAAAAATAAAATAAAAATTAATTCTCCTTTTAGAATGCATTAGGTTTGCATCGCAATCCTAGCACTCACCCTCCTCCTCTTCTCTTTTTTTTTCTTTCTCTTTCTTTCTCTCCCCTACCTTTTCTTTTTTTTTTCCGGTCCTCTTACTTTTTTCGTGCTCGGCGATAGCCGACGTCATCGGCTTTCCTCTTTCTCTTTCTTCTCCTTTTTTTTTCTGTGATCCCTTTACTACGGCCACAAACAGTGTCATCTTCCTTTCCTCCGTTGATGACTCATCAAGAACTTACCTCTTCTTTTTGGCATCCAACGATAGCCGATGACGGCGCTTCTCGGTAGAAGGGTAGAGAAACAAAAGTTTTTTTTTCTCTCTCCTTTCCGAGGGTGCTTTGCCCCTTTTCTTTTTTTTTTTTTTTCCTTAGGCCCCCCTCCCCTTTTTTTTATATACCCGAGTACTCGGCAGGAGAGGAGGGACTCCTCCCCTAATTCCACAAGCAGCCGCGCACCGCGCAAGGGTGAACTTGGGCCAGTTCACTTTAGGCCACTCCAATTCTACGGGCATAACATGAAATTTATTCAGAAATAAAATATATTTATGAAATAGGTCACTGTACCTTCTACACTATCGCCATCCCACCCCGAGTGCAGCCCTGTGACACTTTCTCCCAACCTCCAGGGACCTCACCCATTGTAACCCAATTGACCGGAGCCCTCAACTTTTGATTTGCAACTTAGACCAAGGAATGTAAATTTGAAACATTCAATTTGGATCTGGACTTTAAATTAATATAATTTATTATGCTAATTCAAAATTAATGTTCTTGCTGTACATAGACAGCAATCAAAATTCTAAGAAAGTGTGTCTTGGAACACTGTAAAAATGTGTAATCCCATGCTCTTGTATAATTTTTAATATATTTATTTATTATCTGCTTGGTAATGGGTTTCGAATTATGTTGATGTTGTGTGAGAAATTTGTATAATATGAAAAGATTCTGGTTGGTGTACATACATGTGTTATTTTATTCATGATAATATGATGTTGGTATATATTATTAATGTGTGAATATGTTGTAATGCAAGAATATTCTTGAGCCCATTTAGATAGGCCTGATCCATTTCTAAACCTCAGCTTATTTTTAACTCAATTCAACTATCATTATTCATCTGCCTTCCTTGAACCTTCCGTATGCATGCCATCACCCGCCGATAGCCTGCCACTACTTGGTTGATCAGTAATTGGAGCTGGTGCATGCTTACTGCACCGAAGAACTTTGCAGCAAGTCTTTTCTTATGACTAAATCCTTTTAGGCCAAAATGTTCTAAGTTCAAAGTAACAAACCAGTGAGTACTAAGTTATGGGTAAAGTGAGCATATAGCTGTTATGATCCTTTAGAATGGCCTCTATATCCTGGTGTAATGTTCTATAATGGATGTAGTATCTATTTAGTGACATAAATTAGTTTCCAATTTATCACTTTTCAAGAAACGATTTGTTGATACCAAATCACTATCCTCGAACATCCGCGAGCGTCCGGTCGTCTCCTCCAGCGAGCCCAGAATATTCCGGCGAGCTTCTTACGCCTGTGGGCCTGCAAATAAGTCTCGGGGGCCAAAGATTCCGATGGAGACCCTCCGATGCTCAAGTCAGTGCTCTGGGCAACAACCGTGAGCTTGAGGAAGCTCGAAAGAGGAAAGAAGAGAGAGGCTTAGAGCCATGCTCTCTGTGAGCAAGAATGAGCGTTTAAGAGTGTAGTGAGTTCTCAGTTACCTGGTCGGGATTTCTCTTACCCTTTTTATTGGCACTTAGAGCCTGTCAATCATGGGACATGATCACTTGTCAGAGCATTAATTGATGACAGCAATAGTGGAGCTTACCTCCATGTGACGTGTCAGGCTGCAGGCTATGTTCCGTCAGAGTAGGTGGCTGCAGCTGGTTGGCATGTGCTATTTTGGTTTGGACAGCTATCATAGGCTACTGCAGGGCATGGCCGACTGTTACGGCGCTTGCCAGATGTGTCCCCTACGTCGCCTTTTTTGCAGTCCTGTGTGGACAGCGATCACTACAACAGAAACTAAATTTAGCGACGCCAAAATGCGTCACTAATCCGTTGCTAAACTGGCTTTCGCGACGCATTAGCGACGCAATTATGGTGTTTCTGCTGCAAGTCTTGTCACAGAATGAATTTTGTCACAATTACATCACTAAATAGCGACTCTCAGCGACACATTCTAATGCGTCGCACGCAAGGTCGTTGCATCGCAATATCGCAAGGACGTTGTATCGTAATATTTAATAATAATATTTTAAAAATATTAGTGATGCAATTTTAGTTGCTAATGCATCATTAATTAAACTATTTTTAAAAAATATAAAATATTAAAAATTAAAACGGTTAAATTTAATATTGCGACGCATTCGATTGCATTGGAATATTGCGATGCCAAGACGTTGCGTCGCAATATTTAATAATAATATTTTAGAAATATTAGTGATGCAATTTCAGTCGCTAATACATTGCTAATTATATTTTTTTAAAAAATAGAAAATATTAAAAATTAAAATGGTTAAATTTAATATTGTGATGCATTCGATTGCATCGTAATATTGCGACGCATTCAAATGCGTCGCAATATTGCGACGCTAGTTTCCTGCATCGTAATATTTAATAATATTTTTTTAGAAATATTAGCGATGCAATTTTAGTTGCTAATATATCACTAATTAATTTTTTTTAAATATAAAATATTAAAAATTAAAACAGTTAAATTTACAAAATATTGATCGAAACACTTATATTGATTGAAACACTAATATTGATCGAAACATTCATTATTAAATTTCTAAAATAATTAATATATTAAAATTTTGAAGTTTCCATGTACAACACATAAAAAGTAAAGAAAAATACATGAAGAATTTTCACTATCATGATCACGTGGTGGCTGGAAACCCTGCGACATACGGCTAACCAAATCCTGCATGTGATGCATCTGCTCTCTTATGTGAGAGAGCTTGTGCTGAAGGACTTTCGTGCGCTGGTCAAACTCCTGCTGAATCTCCTATCAAACGTCCTGCCAAACCTCCTCCGTAATAGATCTCTGAATGTCCTCTAAATGCTCGGTAGGAATATCGCCAGAATAGCACGAACTGGAGGCCTGATGGAAAAAATATGCAGAAGCTCTAGTGCCCAGACCATAGACCCTGCGGTCTCGTGGCTGGGCACCAACAGCCTCCAAAACACATGTCGACTCTCCTCTGATGAAAGTTCGACGGGTGGTCCCCCATCAGTGGAGTCAACCTGCAATGCTTGGGACTGAAGCTCCTCGACTCATGCCTTTGAATTATAAAATCAACAATAAATGAATCAATAAATTTCTCTAAATAAAATTTTAGAAATTAAACAGATACAATATAAAGCTAATTTCTTACCGTAACCTTCCGTGATCGTGTATCGATCCAAGAACCGTCCCTCCTGGTGTGTGTTGCCCTGAATAGATGAAACTCACTAGGATCTCCACCCTCATGTTCAGACTACAACAACAGAAAGAAAAATTGATATAAATATAAGTATTTATAAATAACTAAATTAGTAATTAAATTATTTATATTTTCTTACAATATGGCGTCTGTGCTCCTGAATCGAAATGGACCCCACAGTGTGGCAGGAGAGACCCGTGCCAGGATCGCCCCTCTCGGATCGGTGGTTCGTGCTGGCTGATGTGGACCTCCTGCACCGGTCATCAGACTGCCACGCCTGCTGCCACTCATGCCAAATACCCTCTGGCACATGCGCAGGATGCTCACCCGATGTCCTCCAATGATGAAGCATGTCGGAGTATTGGCGTGTCGTAAGAGCATTCCATGCTACCCTAATGGCATCATGGATGGCAGGGTCCCATGTATACTTTTTCTGCATTGAAATAAATAGTTAGTTTCAGAATTTATTAAGATTAAAAAATTTTATATCAGTGATAAATTGTATTTAATAAGTTTACCTGAAACTCTGAAAAATAAAACTCCCTCATGGCTGCAGATACATGGCGCCAATCGTAGCCACTGGGATCAGCATGCCTCTGAAATATGGAGCTGATCTGGCTCGATACATGATGCTGCTCAATAAATCTGTTAAAAAAATACATGTTTATATGTAATTGGCTTAAAAACATAAACGATATATTTACAATTAGTATATACTTGCAGCCCATGAGCTTCAGTCCAAGTACGGTGCGGCCAATGGTGGAAGAAATCTTGGAGAAATGTGCCGATCGACTGGATGATAATACTAATGCAGGATCACCGCCGATGGCTAGAGAGATCGGAGGCTGTGCGATGTGTGGAGATCCAAACTCTCCATCTCCAAAGCTCATGGGATCTGATGCGGCAGGACTACATCTTTGCTCACTCTGTCTATCACCGGTAGATCTACCTCAGCCCGTCATACTGAAAATACTAAAGATTCATGAATGTAATTATGATTAATGATTAAATATGTAAAAATATAACATTTATAAAAATAAATTGAATTTAAAAAAACCTCTATGTTTAATCGGTTTCATTTGTTTCGTGAAATGTTGGTTCAACATCCGATGCCGTATCGGACTACGATTCAGTTTCATTATCATCGGAAGAAAACTGAACATTTGGATCCATAATTTCTTGGGCATCACCATTTGGATCTCTAAGTGATGTTTCAGGAGTCCTTGTGTCATCCTCAATTGCATGCATTTCCATCTCATCCTCTTGAAATGCAGGGCACTCGGCTGATTGACTTGATAAAATCTCATCTAATACGATTGTTGAACGTGGGACGATTTTAGAAACAGCCCACCAATCTCGCTTGTCATTGTGCAAACTTGGATATCCGCAGTAAAATACTTGCTGAGCTTGGGATGCAAGGATGAATGGTTCATATTTCTGTAATCTTTGTCGATGGTTTACTTCAACTAGATTGTAGTCATTATGAACCCTTTTGCCCACAGGAACTGTCGGATCGAACCAATCGCAACGAAACAATACGGTTCGTTTAATAGGCCAACCGGGATATTCAACTTCAACTACCTCTACTAACTTTCCGTAATAATCCTGCATATTTGCTCCAACACTTTCTCCTTTAACACACATGCCCCAGTTCTGCATGCCTCTTGAAGCTGCTAGTCATTCAATCTGAAATTTGTACCCATTAACAAAATAGCCAGTAGATGTTGTTACAATCTTCAATGGCCATTGCGATAGACATTTAATGAAAATATTATCGGTTGTGGACCATGGACCGTTTACCTATAAATTAATAAGCTATTGACAACCAATTCAAAAAATAAAAGCCATTATTGAAATTGATTGAGTGATACTACTCACAAATTCATAAAACCAGTAAGCGAACTTCGTTTCTAACTTCTGCCCAATGGCAACTTGACTGATGTCGGGATTCATCTGTCGTTGTCTATCACAATACATCCTTATGGGATGATAAGGATTAAAACTTCTGTTAGCAATTAAATATTGTGGTATATTGCAATTTAAATTAAAAGTTCCAATTAAGCATTGAAGTATATACTTACTCAATGTATGGATCGACTTCTCTACAGTTCATTAGGATGTAATAATGTGCTGCATTATACTCCATATCGCTAAGATTTCTTGACTTCTGCCCCCCAAATGAACGGCCGATACCTTTAAAAACTAATATTCTACTATCATTAGGTTCTCCTTCGTCCACACATATGTCATTGTTACGACCAAGATTTTGGCTCCTCGTGCGGACGTGACCCTCAAAGTAAATACGAGGCAAAAGCTAAAACTTCTTCGACCAAGTGTGCATTACATATATAACCTTCAACCCTTGCCTTATTACGCATATTATTTTTTAACTTCTTAAGGTACCTATATGTAAAGGTGAGAAAAAAAAATAAACCAATTTTCTTGCAATGAAATAATATTTGAAATGTCAACATGTCTTACTGATGTATATATTTACCTCTCGAAAGGATATATCCAGCGATACTGCACGGGACCAGCTATGCTCGTTTCGTATGGCAAGTGAACCGATAAATGCTCCATTGAGTCAAAAAAACTGGGAGGAAATATTTGCTCCAGCTTGCATAAAATAATTGGAATTTCCTCAAGCCTTACCATGGATGCAGAAGTAATGACTGCGGCAGATAACTTCTTGAAGAACAAGCTGAGCTCCGTCAATGCCTTCCAGACATGATGCAAAAGCAACTCATGAAAAGCTATAGGCAATAACCGTTGCATGAAAATATGGCAGTCGTGACTTTTCATGCTGAACAACTTTAGCTTATGCATGTCCTAAATTAATTATCATAAACATACTTTTTTATGATCACAGTAAATACTAAGTTAAAGGGATAAAAAATTTTATTTTTTCTAATTTAATAACAAAAAATCCAAATATTGAATTATATCATAATTTCATATTAATTTATAATGATTTTATTATAAATATTTTTATGGGTGAAATTAATATAATATTATAATATCACATAATATAATTTTTTATATAATATTAAATAATACTATAGTGTTTTCTAATGTTATTATAATATATTATTTATTTGATATAATAATATTACTATAGGGGTTTTCTAAATTTAATTGATATAATAATATTTTGAATAAATTATTAAGATTAAAGTACCAAAATAGCTTACTAATAATATTTTTAATAATAATAATTAAATAATTTAATCAGTAATTTTTAATAAATACTTAATAATAAATTTAACCCCATGTGTTTTTTTTTTTCCACGACCAGCCACGACCGGAGAAGATGGGAGGGGGGGCCAAACCCCCCGTGTTAAATTTTTTTTTCCGTGGCTAGGCCACGACCGGCCACGGCCGTGGCTGTGGCCGGAGAAGATGGGAGGGGGGGTCAAACCCCCCATGTTAAATTTTTTTTTTCCATAGCCTGGCCACTGTTGCCAGGACACGACTGGCCACGGCCACGGCCGTGGCCGAAGAAGACGGGAGGGGGGGGGCCAAACCCCCGTGTTAAATTTTTTTTTCGTGGCCTGGCCACTGTGGCCAGGCCACGGCCGCGGCCATGGCTGGAGAAGACGAGAGGGGGGGGGTTTCCCCTGTTAAATTTTTTTCTGTGGCCTGACCATTGTGGCCAGGCCATGACTGGCCATGGCCGCGGTCGTGGCTGAAGAAGACGAGAGGGGGCGGATTTCCCCCCACCCCCCGTTAAATTTCTTTTTTTTCGTGGCCTGGCCACTGTGGCCAGGCCACGACCAGCCACGGCCGCGGCCGTGGCTAGAGAAGACGGGAGGGGGGGTTTCCCCCCTGTTAAATTTTTTTCCGTAGCCTGGCCACAACCGGCCACGGCCGTGGCCGTGACCGGAGAAGACGGGAGGGGGGGGGAAATCCCCCCCCCTGTTAAATTTTTTTTGTGGCCTGGCGACCGGCCACGGCCACGGCCGTGGCTGGAGAAGACGGGAGGGGGAGGATTTCCCCCATGTTAAATTTTTTTCTTTTCTGGCCTGGCCACTGTGGCCAGGCCACGGCCGGCCACGGTCGCAGCCATGGCCGGAGAAGATGGGAGGGGGGGTTTTCCCTCTTGTTAATTTTCTTTTTGGTGGCCTGGTAACTATGGCGAAGCCACCGAGTTGCCGGCCACGGCCACGGGCCGTGGCCGGAATAGGAGGGGGGGGGGGGGAAAATACCCCCTCTCGTACCATTTTTTTTACAGGGGGAGGGAGGGAGGGAGGGAGGGGTACCTGAAAATAACCCTCGCGGCGAGGTCATCGGTTGCCGGAGAGTCGCTGGAGAGTCTCCGGTGGGGAAGAGGGAGGAGGAGAAAGGAGAAGACGGGAGGGGGGGGTTCGGGCTCATAAGGAGGAAGAAGAAGAAGGGGGAGGGTTTTATGAATTAGGATTAGCGACGCATAATTGCATTGCTAATACATCGCTAATCAGCGACGTTGATTATGTGTCGCTGATTGCATCGCTAAGTTGCCGCCAATAGGCATTTTGGCGGGAAATTAGTGACTTATTAGATTTGCATCGCAATATTGCAACGCATCCATTATGCGTCGCAATATTAGTTTATTAATTTAATAAACTAATATTGTGACGCAATCATTATGCATCGCAATATTGCAATGCATATTGAATGCGTCACAATTTTTGTAATATTAAATTAATAAAATAATTTGCGACACATTATATATGCGTTGCAATATTAGTTTATTAATTTAAAACTAATATTGCGATGCATCAATTATGCATCGCAATATTGTGACGCATTATATATCTGACGGTTGCGATCCATCCGATCGGCGACGATATCCGACGATTACGATCGATCCAAGCCATGATCCTGATCGGCGATGATCAATCCGACCATTGCGATCCATCCGATCGGCGACGATATCCGACGGTTGCAAGTTATCCAAGCCATGATCCCGATCGGCGATGATCGATCCGACCGTTGCGATCCAACCGATCAGCGATGATCCGATGGTTGCGATTGATCCAAGCCATGATTCTGATCGGCGATGATCGATCCGACCGTTGCGATCCAATCGATCGGCAACGATCCAACAGTTGCGATCAATCCAAGCCATGATCCCGATCGGCGATGATCGATCCAATCGTTGCAATCCATTCGATCGGCGATGATATCAGACGGTTGCGATCGATCCAAGCCATGATCATGATCGGCAATGATCAATCCAACCATTGCGATCCAACCGATCGATGACGATCCGACGGTTGTGATCGATCCAAGCCATGATCCCGATCGGCGATGATCGATCCGACAGTTGCGATCCAACCGATCGGCGATGATCCGACGGTTGCGATCGATCCAAGCCATGATCCCGAAAGGTGATGATCGATCCGACGATTGCGATCCATCCGATCGGTGATGATATCCGACGGTTGCGATCGATCCAAGCCATGATCCCGATCGGCGATGATCGATCCGACCGTTGCGATCCATCCGATCGGCGATGATATCAGACAGTTGCGATCGATCCAAGCCATGATCCCGATCGGCGATGATCAATCCGATAGTTGCGATCGATCCGATCGGCGATGATATACGACGGTTGCGATCGATCCAAGCCATGATCCCGATCGAAGATGATCGATCCGACCATTGCGATCCATCCGATCGACGATGATATCCGACGATTGCGAGTGATCCAAGCCATGATCCCGATCGGCGATGATCCATCCGACGTTGCAATCCAACCGATCGACGATGATATCCGAAGGTTGCGAGCGATCCAAACCATGATCCCGATGGGCGATGATCTATCCGACTGTTGCGATCCAACCGATCGGCGACGATCCGATGGTTGCGATTGATCCAAGCCATGATCCCGATCGGCGATGATCGATCCGACGGTTGTGATCCATCCGATCGGCGATGATATCAATGGTTGCGATTGATCCAAGCCATGATCCCGATCGGATGCTCGATCCGACGGTTGCGATCCATCCGATCGGCGACGATATCAGACTGTTGCGATCGATCCAAGCCATGATCCCGATCGGCGATGATCGATCTCCGATGGTTGCGATCCAACTGATCGGAGATGATCCGATAGTTACGATCGATCCAAGCCATGATCCCGATTGGCGATGATGGATCCGACGGTTGTGATCCATCCGATCGGCGATGATATCCGATGGTTGCAAGCGATCCAAGCCATGATCCCAATCGGCGATGATCGATCTGACAGTTGCGATGCATCCGATCGGCGGCGATATCCAATGGTTGCAAGCGATCCAAGCCATGATCCCGATCGGCGACGATCGATCCGGCCATTGCGATCCGACCGATCGGCGACGATCCGACGATTGCGATCAATCCAAGCCATGATGCCGATCGGCGATGATCGATCCGACCATTGCGATCCATCCGATCAGCGATGATATCAGACGGTTGTGATCGATCCAAGCCATGATCCCAATCGGCGATGATCGATCCGACCGTTCCGATCCAAGTGATCAGCGATGATCCGATGGTTGTGATCAATCCAAGCCATGATCCCGATCGGCGATGATCGATGGACAGTTACGATCCAACCGATCAGTGATGATCCGATGGTTGCGATCGATCCAAGCCATGATCCCAAAAGGCGATGATCGATCTGACGGTTGCGATCCATCCGATCGGTGATGATATCCGATGGTTGCGATCGATCCAAGCCATGATTCCGATCGGCGATGATCGATCCGACTGTTGCGATCCATCCGATCGGCGACGATATCAGACGGTTGCGATCGATCCAAGCCATGATTCCGATCGGTGATGATCGATCTGATCGTTGCGATCCAACCGATCGGTGATGATCCGACAGTTGCGATCAATCCAAGCCATGATCCCGATCGGCGATGATCAATCTGATAGTTGCGATCGATCTGATCGGCGACGATATACGACGGTTGTGATCGATCCAAGCCATGATCCCGATTGAAGATGATCGATCTGACCATTGCGATCCATCCGATCGACGATGATATTCGACGATTGCGAGTGATCCAAGCCATGATCCCGATCGGCGATGATCTATCTGACCGTTGCGATCCAACCGATCGATGATGATATCCGAAGGTTGCAAGCAATCCAAACTATGATCCCGATGGGCGATGATCGATCCGACCGTTGCGATCCAACCGATCAGCGATGATCCGACGGTTGCGATCGATCCAAGCCATGATCCCGATCGGCATGATGATCCAACGGTTGCGATCCATCCGATCGGCGACGATATCAGACGTTGCGATCGATCCAAGCCATGATCCCGATCGGCGATGATCGATCTCTGACGGTTGCGATCCAACTGATCGGAGACGATCCGACGATTGCGATCGATCCAAGCCATGATCCCGATCGGCAATGATGGATCCGACAGTTGCGATCCATCCGATCGGCGATGATATCCGACGGTTGCAAGCGATCCAAGCCATGATCCCAATCGGCGATGATCGTCTGACGGTTGCGATGCATCCGATCGGCGGCGATATCTGATGGTTACGAGTAATCCAAGCCATGATCCCGATCGGCGACGATCGATCCGACTATTGCGATCTGACCGATCGACGATGATTCGATGATTGCGATCGATCCAAGCCATGATACTGATCGGCGATGATCGATCCAACCATTGTGATCCATCCGATCAGCGACGATATCAGACAATTGCGATCAATCCAAGCCATGATCCCGATCGGCGATGATCGATCCGACCGTTCTGATCCAAACGATCGGCGACAATCTAATGGTTGCGATCGATCAAAGCCATGATCCCGATCAGCTATGATTGATCCGACGGTTGTGATCCAACCGATCGACGATGATCCGACGGTTGCGATCGATCCAAGCCATGATCCCGATGGCGATGATCGATCTGACGGTTGCAATCCATCCGATCGGCGATGATATCCGATGGTTGCGATCGATCCAAGCCATGATCTCGATCGGCGATGATCGATCCAATCGTTGTGATCCATCCGATCGGTGACGATATAGACGGTTGCGATCGATCCAAGCCATGATCCGATCGGCGATGATCGATCCGACCGTTGTGATCCAACCGATCGGCAATGATTCGATGGTTGCGATCGATCCAAGCCATGATCCCGATCGGCGATGATCGATCCGACGATTGTGATCCAACCGATCGGCGATGATCCGACGGTTGCTATCGATCCAAGCCATGATCCTGATCAACGATGATTGATATGACAATTGCGATCCATCGTATCGACGACAATATCCGATGGTTATGATTGATCCAAGCCATGATCTCGATCGGCGATAATCAATCCGACCATTGCAATCCATTCGATCGGTGATGATATCCAACGGTTGCGAGTGATCTAAGCCATGATCCCAATCAGCGATGATCGATTCGACCATTGCGATCCAACCAATCAGCGACGATCCAATGGTTGCGATCGATCCAAGCCATGATCCCGATCGGCGATGATTGATCCGACGGTTGCGATCCAACTGATCGGCGATGATCCAATGGTTGCGATTGATCCAAGCCATGATCTCGATCGGCGATGATCAATCTGATAGTTGCGATCCATCCGATCGGCGATGATATCTGACGGTTACGATCGATCCAAGTCATGATCTCGATCAGCGATGATCGATCCGACCATTGCGATCCATCCGATTGACGATGATATCCGACGGTTGCGAGGGATCCAAGCCATAATCTCGATCGGCGATGATCGATCCGACCATTGCGATCCAACCGATCGGCGATGATATCCGATGGTTGCGAGCGATCCAAGCTGTTGCCCAGATGTAGTAGCCCAAGAGGGGGGTGAATTGGGTATTTTAAAAATTAATTCAATGGATGATATTGACTAACGCAGATATGTGCTTAATCAAAAGTTAATTTGCAGCGGTGTAGTGGAGTGCACAAAATAGAAAATACACAGATCAATCAAACTCAAACACAGCAGGGTTTATAGTGGTTCGGTGCCAAACTCGGCTCCTACATCCACTCCCCAAAAACCCTTGGGAATTTCACTAATCGTATCACAACGATTACAACCCCTAGCCTTCCCCGGCTAGTCCTCTTGTTTTCACGGCACAAGGCAGCCAAAACCCCTAGCCTTCCCGGCTAGTCCTCTTATTTTACTGGCACAAGGAAGCCAATCCCCTAGCCTTCCCGGCTAGTCCTCTTGTTTTAATGGTACAAGGAAACCAATCAAGAAACTAGGGTTATCTCTAACCCTAATACAAGATTTATCAAAGAATAACAGATAGCTCCAAATATGAGCAGATATTCAAATAAGAACTTTACAACTTTTAGAAGCAATAACCAGCAGCAAATGTAGAATGTCGATGCAACTGAAATTTGAATCTTGCTTCAAAGACTTGGACGATTTTTGAGCAAATGTTGAAGGATGAAACTTCACAGCACAAAGACTTGCTTCTCAAGATCCGAAAGTTGTAAGCAATAAACACTCTCTTTTGATTTCTTTCTTTTCTCTCTTTTGTATTCTTGACATCAAAAAAATGTAAGAGATTCGTCAAGGTTTTCTTCTGAACATCTCTATTTAAACCAATCAAAAAACTATCCGTTAGATTCATTGGTAAATAGAAGAAAAGAAAAACGGGAAGAAATAAAACCGTTTGAAATATTTTCCCAAATGATGAAAGCATTAAACCCATTGCTAGTGAGGGATTCCTGTCCATAATCAAAAGGAAACGGTCAGCATTCATCAAAATAGAAATGAGAGAGAGAAAGAGCATTAAATGAGAGAGAGAGAGAGTAAGCATTAAAAAGAGTTGGCTGAAATAAATTTTCAGCAACCTCCCTTCAAGAAGTCATGCGGCCCATGGAGGAAAAGAGGGAAGAGCAAATGCTAAAGCTAGCTAACCAAGCTAGCTAACTCCCAAAGCTAGCTAACTAGTTAGCACAAGAGCCACGGCAAGAAATCAGCTAAGAGGAGAATAAAAATAGCTAGCTATATGGCTAGCTCTTTTTCAAAGTCCCACGGCTAGCAACAAAGAGCAAGAAAAGTAGTTAGCTAAGTGCCATGGTTTCATGCTATAAAGGAAAAGTAGTTAGCTATAGAGCTAACTAAGGCACAAACTAGTTAGCTTTTTAGCTAACTAGCCATATAAGCAATATCCCAGCGGCTTCATGAACAGAGACAAATTGAAAAATAGCTAGCTCTTTAGTTAGCTATAAAAAGGTGCATGAGGCCATGTAAAAAGATAGTTAGCTATATAGCTAACTCAATTCAAAAACTTCATGCGGCTAGGATGAAAGCATTTCAAAAATAGTTAGCTTATAAGTTAGCTAGATAAAAGGCAAACCTATTCATGACAAAAATAGCTAACTCCCAAGCCATGAAAACAATAAAGATAGTTAGCTTATAAGCTAACTCCCAAAGGGAACCATGAAAAGATGGTTAGCTTGTAAGCTAGCTATCTCAATAAAAGCTACGGGAGATGGTTTCATGAAAAGGAAATCTTGTCATCCAGCTAACTCATAAGTTAGCTATCCATAAAGGTGTGAGGCCATGATAAAAAGATAGTTAGCTTGTGAGCTAACTAGATAAAAAGCAAATCCTACCATGCAATAAAGTAGTTAACTAGTTAGTTAGCTAGATGTAAAGTTAACTCTATTCATGACAAAAGTAGCTAACTAGATAGCTAACTCCCAAAGATGCTTTTCATGAAACGTAGCAAGGAGGAATGCTTGGACAAGTTAGCTACCTAGCTAACTCTTTTTATCATACTCACTGCCAAGGGAAAAATGCCCAAAACAAGCTAGCTCTCCAGCTAGCTGGATTTTAAACCCATTCGGCCAAGAGAAAGTGGAGAAAAAGTTAGCTAACTTGTTAGCTAGCTAGAGAGGATTTTTCATGCAAACCACTTGAGGCAAGCTAGCTCATCAGCTAGCTAAATCTTCAACCCATTCGGCCAAGAATCCTGCAGCAAAAAAATAGTTAGCTATATGGGATATCTAGCTAACTCAAAGAACCAACCAGCTAGCTGACTAGCTAGCTGATTCCAAGGAGTGTTCGGCCAAGAGGAAAAATCAGCAATAAATAGTTAGCTTACAAAGGTATCCAGCTAACTAATAAAAGGGACAAGCTAGCTCCCAAGTCAACTCAATTTATGCATGGTTCGGCTAGGCTCATTGTGAGTGGGAAATAAATTAGCTAGCAAGTGGGGAAAGCTAGCTAAGAGGAGAAATAAGGTAACTCACATATTCATGCAATAATTCTAAGCAATTAAAGAGTCAATTAAATGTTTTGTAATCATCAAAATCAATTCAAGGGTCAACAATCTCAACAATCTCCCCCTTTTTGATGATGACAAAAACATACAAAATTATTAAGCATAAATCATTCAGCATACATAATCAGCATTCAAAATATAATCTCCCCCTAAATATATTAATCTCCCTTGAATATATGAAGTGATTCTTCTCCTCTAAATTTTAATTTATGCATTATTCTTCTCCCCCTTTTTGTCATTGATCAAAAAGATGAATTTTCAGAATATGCAATAATTCAACACAATTTATGAAGAGAAGATGCAATATATTAATTCAAGCATAGTTCATAATTCAGTCATTCATAGAAAACATATTACATGACATGAAACATAGATCAAACATAGAATACAATCATCATTCATCATCAGAAGATATGACTTTAGGTTGCTTGAAAGAGCCTTCAGGTCGAGTGGATGATCCAGGTATGTCATTAGGTTGAG
>UESW01002326.1:195883-243092 GCA_900491605.1 Calamus simplicifolius
GATGGCCGAGGCTTAGGCTGAGATGGCCGAGGCTGTTCATGGCCGAGGCCGAGGCTGAAATGGCCGAGGCTGAGATGACCGAGGCTGTTCATAGCCGAGGCCGAGGCTGAGATGGCCGAGGCTGAGATAGCGAGGCTATTCATGGCCGAGGCTGTTCATGGAGATGGCCGGGCTGAGATGGCCGAGGCGGAGGCTGAGATGGCCAAGGCTGAGATGGCTGAGGCTGTTCATGGCCGAACCGAGGCTAAGATGGCCGAGGCTGAGATGGCTGAGGCTGTTCATGGCTGAGGCCGAGGTTGAGGCTGAGATGGCCAAGGCTAAGATGGCCAGGCTGTTCATGGCCGAGGCCGAGGCTGAGATGGCCGAGGCTGAGATGGCTAAGGTGGAGAGAGAGAAAAGGTGACGGACTTAGGAAGGCCGAGTTGCTAAGTAGGATGCTGTCATTGTGGCCCATGGGGGCCCATTGGCCCCCATCACGATTTATGCTTGTATTTTTTCTATAGAGGTGTTTTGTTGTATAGAGGTGTACAATCTTGTCTGAATCAAATGGAGAGTGCATCCCTAACACTACAACAACAAGCAGGAGTAGCAACCTTTTTTGGCGATGCAGGGGTGAAGTGTTGGGAATTCACGTAGCCTGCCGATGCTTTCTAAAGCGTCGGCAAGCTTTACCCTAATTTAACCGACTCAACCCACCCACCCCCACTGCCAGTGCCCTAACCCTCCCCCCCCAGCTGCCAGTGCCCTAACCCTTCTGATCGAGTGCCTCCCCCCCCCCCCCCCCCCCCCCCCCCCCCCGCCAGCCCTCGAGCTAACCCCGAGCTAATCCTTCGCGGTGAGTCTCCTTTCTATTCTAGACTCCCCCCTCCAGCCCGAGCTAACCCGAGCTAATCCCTTCGCGGTGAGTCTCCTTTCTATTCTGGACTCTATGTGCTCTTCTTGCTTTTTCCCTTTATGTTGTAGATCTGAGGAGGATCGACTAAGTTCGGTCTTTGCTGATCGGATCTGGAGAAGAAATTACCACAGAGATTAGAGGATCTGAACTCTAGGTATTGACCTGTTCGAGACACATTATTTCGGGGTTTGTGGAACCTTAGGTGTAATTTCTGAGCATATGGTGTTAGATCTGATTCTATGGAGCTGCTTATCTTGAGCATGACGTGATCTTCTTCGTTACCCCTTCCATGGATTTTCGTTTGCTAAATGTTGCTGTAGTTAATTTTGAACCTCTGTTGTACTTCGAATTCGATTAACTTGGTGTTTTTGATGGAATTCTAGCAACTGAGCAGAAGGCATAGCAGTTGCAGTGTTTGATGGATAATATAGGTTGCTTTCGATTTATGTTGGAAAATCAATGGCATTAGCATTTTAATGGCTCTTTCTCAAATTCATTCGAGCATCTTTTTCTTTTTCTTTCAGCTTAATCTCTGCTTTGTTACAAAATTTGTCAAATTCTGTCGTCCGTGATGCTTTCGGTGTCTCACTGTTCGTTTCATCGCACGTTTCATCGCACGTTGGTCATGTTTTAAGGCATCTTTAGGGATCTCCTGTTAGTTTCTGATTATGATGATAATTTACTTGGAAATACCTGCATCATGTATGAACGCAGTCAATGGTGAAAAGGCTGTTAGTATTCAACTATTCTCTCTGTATGCCTTGCTTCTATGATGAAAGCTTTTGCAAGGTGCCACGCAGTCATGAATGAATCACACTAATGAATCACTATTGTAACTTATAACTTCTTTTTTTTCTTTGTTACCTAGTATTAGAATATGGGAAGAGTTTGCCATGTGAGTGTTCTTTAAGACTGTGATCTGTTTGGTTTCATGGAAAAGATGAGTTCCAATAAAATAAGGCTGCTGTGAATTAATCTAAGCATAACAATATTTGTAACTGTGAAGCGTTGTCCTGCCTTTGAGAATTTCTATCCTTCATAAATTTAACTGTTAGACTGACATATCTTCTAACTTGTTAATTTTACTGTTGTCGTGTGGATGTTAGTTTCAATAATTTAATGGGCATATGTAGCAGTGCTTAGATAGATGGATTCGGGGCAACAAAAATAAAAAAAATCAATATATTAAATATGAAACCCTTCAAGATTTTTATTATAGTATATTCCAGTAAATGTTGCAGGAGATCAAAAGAAAGTCCTGGTAACATGCAACTTGGTCATGACATCATCAATCATAATGGCATCCGGGTGTCTTTGAGCTATCTTATGATATATTAGTGCTTGTAATGAAGATAGATCATGCCATGGTTACACTCAGTCTAATACAATTTGTCAATTCCCTGTTCTGTTCATGATTTTACTCCTGCTATTCATGTGCTTCAGTTTACCTGTGTGTTTGTGCGCATGCATACATGTTTAGACTACAACCATGGCAAATGTAATGAGAAGCAGATTATGGATGAGAGTTGCTGGACAAGATTCACTACAACAATTTTTTAATTAGACTACGTCTAAAAAACGTAGTCTTGTATATATAGACTATATTTTCTAAACCGTAGTCTAGGTGAGTGTAGTTAAAAGTGTGACTGTAATTAAAAGTTTCTCTTTTAGACTACGTTTTTAGATGTAGTTAAAAGTCAAAAAATGTAGTCTTTAAATAATACATTTAGACCACATTTTTATCAGAAAATGTAGTATATAACTGTACAAAAGACTACTTTTTATCAAAAATGTAGTCTAAAGTTAATAAAACGTAGTCTTTAAATACATTTAGACTACGTTTTTATCAGAAATTAGTCTAAAGTCAATAAAACATAGTCTTTAAATACATTTAGACTACGTTTTTATCAAAAATGTAGTCTAAAGTCAATAAAACGGAGTCTTTAAGTATATTTAGACTACGTTTTTATCAGAAAATGTAGTCTAAAGTCAATAAAACGTAGTCTTTAAATACATTTAGACCATATTTTATCAGAAAATGTAGTCTAAAGTCAATAAAACGTAGTCTTTAAATACATTTAGACTACGTTTTTATCAAAAATATAGTCTAAAGTCAATAAAATGTAGTCATTAAATACATTTAGACTACATTTTTATCAGAAAATGTAGTCTATTATGAACATTTAGACTACATTTTTATATTAAAAACGTAGTCTAATATCAAATCCTGTCATACAAACATATAATTCTATTCCAAAAAAATCCTAAAAATATCGAATTCTTCGTGCAAACTGTCATACAAACATTTACTGTCATACAAACATATAGTTTCAATTCCAAAAAACCTAAAATACATTGAATTAAAATGTCCAATACTATTATACAAACATCTTTCCACATAACATTTCTTCAAATGAAACCTTATAAGTACTCGACCCATTCTTCGCGCATAATATCGATCTCTTCTTGTTTATAAGTTTTCTTCTCGCCAAACTGCATATATACATAAGTTAATCAGAAAAGAGCACTAAATAACACATGATATAAAAATATAAAATCATAAAAAGTACTACTTATATGAATCATGTACGTAATAATAACAAACCTTTTCATATAAGTTACTCATAAAAAGAGCACTAAATAATACATGACATAAAAACCTAAAATCATAAAAAGTAGAACTTATGTGAATCATCTACGCAATAATAACCTACGTACCTTTCATCGATTGAAATGATATAATTCTCAATGATCTCCTTCATATACATGATGACATAATAGCCACATTCAACACCTGATGGTTGCTTTGGACACTTGAAAAATGAATTAAAAAGTTTTATAAGATTAAAACAAATAAGATCTAATTTTATGAATTATTAAAAAGAATATGCAACTTAATATACCTTAATTGACTCCCAAGTAAGTATTTTTCTTGCAACTCGGTCAGCTTTAGCATTGTATATTTTGAGTGCACTAATTTAACAAAATACAGTAATAGTGTGAGACTCAAATGATATAATCCAGACAAATTACTGCAAAATTAAAAAGAAATAAATACTTATGTATTAATAACACCTTTCAATTCTTTTCCCACTGAACATCCAATAGAATCACAAAAATATACTTTGTCCCCATGAGGGTCAATAACCACCAAGGACCAGTGATCCCTTCGTAAACATAATAACAATAATCAACAACTTAATATCAAAAGTATCAATTTTTAATAAAAAACCACTTACCCAGAGTTATAAGGAGCTAGAAACAATTGATCCACATAACAACACTCTAATCTTTTAGCAATCAAATCTGATCGTATTCCAGTCGATCCAGAGTGTACAAAGATCTGTCCAGGGTCTATGAAGCCATACATATTGAGCAGTTTTGATTTCTTGATTTGGTTGTATAAATAGCTACACAAATCTTGCATGGTGATGGAGTCTTTGTAAACCAAACTTTGATGGTGGTGGTGGTGGTGTCTCCTCAACCGTAAGCCAACTCTTGAACTGATCAAATAGCTTGATGACGGCAATCATGCTCATTAACAAACTATACCTCATCCAAAGAAAATAACAAAGAATAGACAAAAAAGTATCCCTTAATATAGTATGATGCATGGTAATCCCTCCAACTAATATTCTACGTGAGCTAATAAGGATTAAATCACAAGCTGCACAATCAATTTCTTAGTAGGCGTGTCTCTTTTATATTATTGAAATAATTTAAAAAACTATATTTTATATAATACATAAATTGTCAAAGTACGAACCAAATTTCAATAATAGGAGTGATGAATCCCCTATTAGATATCTATCAGCCTTCATACTTTATTCATGCATCCCAATATATCTGTATATGACCTTTAATTAGGCATCACTGGTTGACATATCAAAGATACATAAAATCAATACGAGGCCGAGTAACTTCTCAGGTCATAAGGATTTTCTGTAAACTATAATTAGAACTATTCTTCAAAATGATAATGATTGTTTGAGAATGTCCTAAATCGGTCCAATTTTATGCTTGTCATCTTACAAAAACCCATAAGTTTACTAAGAATCTATATTCTGATGGTTGAGACATACCATCGCATCACATATGGTAGTGCAACTCACGACAACCATTAAAGAATATATTGCTCTACGAGGGAAGACTAACTTTATTGATAAATACAAATATTCAAATTTTGATAAAGAGAAAAGGATAAATCAGGTGAAATAAAAGGGAATAACCTGAACAATTTGGTGCGCATCAAGACGTTGATCAAGCTGAATCTCATCTCTGTATTCTATAACCGCCCCCCTGCATATCCAGTTTTCAACATGTTAATAACTGAAATCAAAGGAGAAGAAGCCTGTCTCTTAAAACTAAATATAAGCTATAGAAATTCCAATTTAGAACTAAATTTAAGCTATAGAAATTGCAATAAAAAAAATAAAAAAAGAGCAAAAGAACACATACGATTGCGGTGACTGCTGGAAGATATGGAGCTGCTGCGTTGCCTGCTGCTACTGAGAGGTGCAGTCTTGTTGAGATTGCTGTTCTTGGGGTTGGGAGGGTTGGAAAGATTGAGAAATCAAAGTCCCATACTGTTGAGAGGTGCAGTTCTGGGGTTGCTGTTGTTCATATTGGGGTTCATGGGGTTGTTGATGGTGTGATTGGAAGGTGCATATCTGGGGTTGCTGCTGTTCAAATTGGGGTTCATGGGGTTGCTGATGGTAGGGTTGGAAGGTGCAGTTCTGGGATTGCTGCTGTTCAAATTGGGGTTCATGGGGTTGGTGATGGTGGTGTTCATGGGGTTGTAAGGAGGGTCGGTGGGGTTGGAAGGATTGAGAAATCAAAGGGGCTTGAAAGAGGGGACTGTAGTTTTGAGAGTTGAAGATGTTATTGAATATGATTGGTGGTTGATCAAATGAGGACGAGGTGGTACGGCTGCGATTGAAGAGATGGGAGGAAACCGGCATTTGTCCTTGCGACCTCGGGCTGAGGAGTTGGGGAGGAAAGCGCCATCGGTGCTTGGGAGGGGTTTTGGAAGAAGAAAGAAGAGATTGGACAGAACCGTGGCAGAGGTTGAGAATAGCATTGCTGGGGTTGGGAGATTGGCGATACCTGCGGTTGGGATGGGGATGGGGATGTGTGGAGCGAAAAGGCTGAGGCGTCTGTGGGCGGATGCTAAGACGAAGGACGCTGCTGAGATTGAGGGATCGGCGGTACCTGATCCAGTTGGGATGGGGTTGCGTTGAAAGAAGAAGTTGAGTCGTCGGCGGGCGGCCGGGGGCCATACGGCGGCCGTGACGATGCTGCTGCGATTGTGGGATCGGAAGGATCGGCGATACTTGCTGCGGTTGGGGTTTGGGTGTGTGGAGCAAAGAAGTTGAGGCATCGGTGGCCGGCTGCCGAGGGCGCGGGTGAGATGATGAGGGCTCCGAGGAATGTTGCTGGGTTGTGGGATCAACGGCGGCTGCTGCAGTTGGAGTTGGGTTACGTTGAGCGAAGAAGTTAAGGGCGCTGGCGCGGTGGGCGGTGGTGTTGCAAACCAAACCCTAATCCAGAATAAAACTATAGTGGATATCGTTTAAGAAAAAAAAAAAAAAAAAAAAAAAAGGAGGGAAGCGAATTATGAGGAGAAGGGAAAAAGATAAATTTTTAGTTTTATATTAGACTACGTCTTAATTAAAAACGTAGTCTTTTTACATTATTATATAAATAGTATAAGATTACATCTTAATTAAAAATAGTCTTTTTACATTATATAAAATAATATAAGACTACGTCTTAATTAAAAATGTAGTCTTTTTATATTATAAGATAATATAAGACTACATCTTATTTAAAAATATAATATTTTATATTATCAGATAATATAAGACTACGTCTTAATAAAAAATGTAGTCTTTTTATATTATTATATAAAAATATAAGACTACGTCTTAATTAAAAATGTAATCTTTTTATATTATAAGATAATATAAGACTATGTCTTATTTAAAAATATAATCTTTTATATTATCAGATAATATAAGACTACGTCTTAATTAAAATTGTAGTCTTTTTAACATAATATCAGATAATATAAGACTACGTCTTAATTTAAAACGTAGTATATTATCAAACTATGTCTTAATTAAAAACTTTTTTTTTATCAGATAATATAAGACTACGTCTTAAATTAAAACCATAATCTTTTTGACATAATATTAGATAATATAAGACTACGTCTTAATTTAAAATGTTATCTTTTTTATATTATCAAATAATATAATACTACGTCTTAATTAAAAATGTAGTCTTTTTTACATAATATCAGATAATATAAGACTACGTCTTAATTTAAAACGTAGTCTTTTTATATTATCAAATAATATAAGACTACGTCTTAATTAAAAACATAGTCTTTTTTTATTATCAGATAATATAAGACTACGTCTTATTTAAAAACGTAGTCTTTTATATTATCAGATAATATAAGACTACATTTTTAATAAAAGATGCAGTCTTTTAAATTATGAAAAATTATAAAAACATAGTCTAAAATATTAGACTACATTTTTTATGATCCATTTATGTGTGAAGATGTTGTAAAGAAATCTAAATGATTATCTGTTTTATGCATATCTGCATAGTTTCATTTGTGCAGCTTCTTACTTTTAATTTTTCCATTATGATTGTCTTGTTGCAGGTAAAGTTGGAGTTCCTAGGCAACTAGTTGTGACTGGAGACCCAACATCCAACCCTGAAGCTGTCATAGAGGCTGGACTAACATTACCTTTAGGTAGCATGCCTATCTGTATTTTCAAATCTTCTCTTATTTCTTACCTTTTTATTTCTTGGCATGGAGACCTTATATGTGCCTGGAACATTTTGACTTTTGTAGGAATGCATATAATAAGATGATTGGTTTGAGTTGCTAATTTTCTATGATGAAACAACATAGTTTTAGGTTTTGGCCATCATAGTTTGAAGTTCATTGTTGTTCTACTTTAATCTATGATGTAAATTGCCTCCGTAAACCTTTTATGAGCAAGGTGATGTCAAGTCTATTTTACAGCCAGGTCTATTTTATCTAGGACTATTTCTAATGTGGTGACTCTGTACTATTTATGATGGAGATTTGATGAAATTTATACACATATATTTGACATGGTAAAATAGAAGAGTTCTCTGTTAAGAATCCAATGTTAACTGCCTTTCCTTCCCTTCTTTTTTGTATGTGGTCTTACACTGTTATAGACAGCAATTAAAAGCTGACAATCTTAATACTTAAGTAGTAAGGGGGATTAAGAAAGTCAACTTATATTACTAACCACTAAAGAAAGTTAGCGAGGATTTGGATAATTGGATATCATCTCTGGCGGCTGATTGGTCAGTTGATGTTACACCTTTGGGCACAATCCCAAATTGAGGCTGAATATTCCGTACTAAAATTGAATGCATAACAAGAATGCCACAGTCAGCTGAAACTTTAGAAATAGTTTGAACCATAAAATTTGAAGTCATCTATTTCTGATATCGGAAAGAAAAGATGCATTTGTCTTATTATTTCTAAAAGTATAGCTAATTCTATGAAATTCTGAAACATATGAAGCGGTCAACATATCAAATGTTGTATTTTATCATTCAGTGCCTCTAGCTTCATAAGTTGACAATGAAGTTGACTTGGGTTTACATCAACTAAATTAACGATGAGTTTTGACGTAACCACTGAAAATGATATAGTACTTCTTCTTTTTCACAGAATTGAATTTTATTGAGAGTTTTCCGATGCAGGGTTTTTAGTTATATTAATTGGATTGCATTTATATACTAATGAAAAAGTCATCAATTTTTTACCAGCACTTTCCCTTTATAATGTATGTCTTAGAAAAGGATATCTTGCCAATAGCTGTCCTTTCATTGTTATAATATCCATTTCAGAACATGTCCTTTCATTGTTTATAAGATTATTAGACCCTTCACAGTTCAAATTCATTTAGACATGGCTATTAAATTTGGATCTTCAAACTTTTGTTACAAATATGGTGAGCCTAACCTCCATTTTTTGGTGAATGTTAATCTTCTGCCCTACATCTTGGTGTAGTCTTGACGTTAAGTTTGAGGAAAAGTGTAAAAGATAGTGCAATAGGACATTTAGTATAATTAAAACTATAGCACATATATGCGTAATCTCCCTTATTATGCACAAGCTTAACTTATTTAATAAGGTTGGCCATTATGTTAACACAATTCCCATATTAGAAGAAGCAGAACATCCTTGTTAATAAGCTGAATCGGTAAAACATCAGCAAAATTAATAAGGTTGCTGTCATTCCCTTTATAATGTAGCAATGAACTTAGACAAGACTGTCCATTGTTCTCTCTCTCTCATATTTTTCTATTCTACATCCAATGTTTTGACTATTATATAACAACAACAAAAACAACAAACCTTAATCTCAAATTAGTTGGGATCAACTATATGAATCATTTTTCTCCTTTCAACTATATTCTGAGTCATATTTTTTGCAAGATGCAAAAATTCTAAGTCTTAATTTATCACTTTCTCTCTTGTGATTTCCGATTTATGATGAAATACGTGCGAGATATTGGATAAAAGTTGGTTGTTTATCGATCATTTATCCTAAAATGGATAAAAGTTGGATAAATAAACCGAGAAATACAAAGAATATTTAGATGGAGTTCGTGATTTCATTAAATTTGGTATGGATAAAAGTAGTTTGAATGGAAAGATTTCATGTCCGTGTCGGCGATGTGTTAACAATTCTTATCTAGATCCACAAACCGTTGAAGAACATTTGATATGGAATGGTTTTGCAAGAGGTTATACTCGGGTTTTTCATGGAGAATGTATGTTGCCATTATCAAGTAATCAACCCTCCTCGTCTGATCTTGGATCTGGTAATATGCAAGATAACCTTGTAGGAGATGATATGACAGGTTTGATCACAGATGCTTTTCGACATGGTGTTCAAAACTTTGGAGGTTCAACTAATATACATGAAACGGATGGAATATGTGATGGTTCTACATTTATGGAACAAACATTTGTTGAGGAGCAGATGCAATCATCAACTACCGAGTCAGCTCGGTATTATAATTTAATTAAAGATGCAGATGAACAATTATATCCGGGTTGTTTGAAATTTTCTAAGATCTCTTTTCTTATACATTTATTCCATATAAAATATATGAATGGATGGTCCGAAAAGAGTTTTACCATGCTCCTCAAATTACTAAAGGATGCATTTCCAGAAGGCTCTGGTTTACCATCCTCTTATTATGAAGCAAAGAAAGTTGTTAACAAATTAGATCTTGGATATCAAAAGATCCATAGTTGTCCGAAAGACTGTATGTTATATCATGGTGGAAATGCTGATCGAGAGTCATGTAATGTTTGTGGATCTTCACGATGGACAACTCATGAAGAGGATGAGGATGATGTAACGAACAAAACAAAAAAACCGGTGAAGGTATTGCGTTACTTTCCTCTTATTCCTCGATTGAAAAGGCTATATTCATCATCGAAAATAGCTTCATTAATGAGATGGCATGATGAAGGGCGTACGAAGGATGGAATGTTGAGACATCCAGCAGATAGTCTAGCATGGAAAGCATTTGATACTAGGCATTCTGATTTTGCCTCTGATATTCGTAATGTTCGGTTGGGTTTAGCTTCAGATGGCTTCAATCCTTTTCGGACTCTAAATTCTACATATAGCACTTGGCCAGTTGTTCTAATACCATACAATTTACCACCATGGTTGTGCATGAAACAATCCTCACTTATCTTGTCAATGGTTATTCCAGGTGATAAGGGTCCAGGAAATGATATTGATATTTTTCTACAACCTTTAATAGAGGAATTGAAACAGTTATGGGAAGGTGTCGATGCAATTGATGCTTCAAATGGTGAAACATTTAAACTACGGGCAGCTTTGTTGTGGACTATTAATGATTTTCCAGCATATGCCAATTTATCTGGCTGGAGTACAAAGGGAAGGGTTGCATGTCCTTGTTGTGCAGATTCGACACATTCAATTTGGTTAAAACATGGAGGAAATTTTGTTATATGGGTCATCGTCGATGGTTAGAACCAAATCATCCGTTTCGTTTTCAGAAAGATTTATTTGATGGTACCATAGAATTGGGATGTGCACCAATTCCACCTTCTGGAACTAATGTTCGTATACAAATGGATTCCATCAATTACATATATGGTAAATTCTCAAAGTCTTCTAAAAAAGAGGAAGGAATGATCAAGAAGGATTGTCAGAAGAAGTGACTATTAGTAATATGGATGCAAAGGTATTTGAAGATTCAGATAATTTTTTGAAAAAGAAAATGAGGAAGATGTACAGATAGCATGTACAAATCAGCCTAGCAAGCATTATGGAAGAAAAGAAGTATCTTCTTTGACTTACCTTATTGGGAACATAATCTTATTCGGCATAATCTTGATGTCATGCACATAGAGAAGAATGTTTGTGATAATCTGTTGGAACATTGTTGAATCTTGATGGAAAGACCAAAGATAACATGAAGGCACGATTGGATTTAAAAGAATTGGGTATCCGACCGGAGCTTCATCCTATTATGCTTGCTAATGATAGAACTTATTTGCCTCCTGCATCTTATACAATGTCTCCTCAAGAAAAAAATTATTTTCTTATAGTATTGAAAAATATTAAAGTACCTGATGGATATGCATCAAACATTTCAAGGTGTGTGCATCTTAAAGATATAAAAATTTCTAATCTCAAAAGTCATGATGGTCACATATTGATGCAAGATATTTTGCCAATAGCTTCAAGATCATCAATGCCTAAACAAGTTATTGCAGTTATAATTCGATTATCATCATTGCATTATGTTCAAAAGTTATTGATCCTGGAGAGCTTGATCAGTTGGAGTCTGATGTTACTATTATACTTTGTCAGATGAAAAAGATTTTTCCTCCTAGATTTTTTACTATTATGATACATTTACTCATTCACTTAGCTTCGGAAGTCAAGCTTGTGGATTGGTACATTATAGATGGATGTATCCTATTGAGAGGTATGCTATAGAGGCTGATGTATCCTATAAATCGATACACTATAATTTTTAATAAAGTAGCATCATAATTATGCTATGTTTAAAAATTAATTTATGTTGTAGGTACCTTATGCGATTGAAAGATTATGTACGAAACAGAGCCTATCCAGAGGGTTCGATTATAGAAGGATATATTGCTGAAGAGTGTTTGACATTTTGTTCAAGATATCTTCAAGGTGTAGAGACAACATTTAATAGACCTCAACGGTATAGTGATTTCGTACATAACGCAGAATTGTATAAGTTTTCAACTGCAGGTAGGGTCTTGGGAAAAACTGAAACTATTGTATTGGATCATAAATCAATGGCACAAGCACATCGTTATGTGTTACTCCATAGTAAAATAATATCTGACTATCGTAGGTCAGTATGATTTATTGCATTTCATGTTTAAATATCATATCTTATTTTTTGTTCTAAATGAACAAAGTAAATTTTATGCAGCGAATTTTTAATGTCTCAACGACAAGCTAATCATGGCACTCGACCTAATCCAAGGATTGAACAGCGATGGTTAGTCAAGTTATTTCCTACATGGCTTTTAAAATAGGTTTGACATATACTTAGATAATATAGATAGATTTAGCATCAAATAACCTGTTAACATTCCTTTTTATTTTCTAGGTATCAATGATGATGGAGAGAAATTTTTAGCTGAATTAATAGCCCTAGCTCGAGGACCTAACAAAGTCGTCAATAGATATAATGGTTTCATAATCAATGATTTTAAATTCCATACTAAAGATCGTGAGAAATTTAGAAGAACACAGAATAGCGGTGTTATGGTGGAAGCAGATGGAAAAACTATTATGGTGCACTAAAAGATATTTATGAGTTAGATTATTACGGAATCTTTAAAGTCATATTATTTAGATGTGATTGGGTAGATATAAACTCATCAAGGGGTTTGAAAAAGGATGCAAATGGATTTACACTTGTAAATTTTACAAGGTGATACATACTGGTGCCTTATTGAAGGATGATCCATTCATTTTTTCTTCTCAAGCTCGTCAAGTATTTTTTGTACAAGATGCAGAAGATAAAGATTGGGTTAATGTTATTAAAACAAAACCGAGGGACTTATATGATATGGGAAAGCAGTTGCAAGATGATGAAGATGATGACACTTATACGCATTCAATGCCATTCAATTTTGTACCGGTTGATGACGTACATGCCACGGTATCCTTGGTTAGGACAGAATTTGAAGAAAATGATAATGCTTGATTCTTATTGTTGGTATTAAATTTTGCACTATAGTGGATTTTCTAAGAAATTTTGTGATGCACCTCGGCCGTAGTTTCTGTTCTGTTCTCTTCATTGGTTGGCAAGGGTTTTCATGTAAACTACATATATTTTTCCTCCTTTCTAACTCTTGTAATATTAGTCAACTTATAGAGGATATTTCTAATATGCTAAGAAAGTTCTATTTTTTTTAGAAGAAAGATTTGGTTGTACAAGGGTTGCATCTTCTGGAAGTTCTGCTTGTTTTTTATTTTAAGGGCTTGCAGAGGCTCATTCTTTCATAGAGCCAGCTTTTTCTTGTTCTTGTTCTGTTCCTTTTCTTTGGGGAGGATTAGAGTAGTTTTTAGGTGTCAAAATGAGTCCTGTGTTTGAAATAAGTATCAAGAGACTTAGATTCACTTCATTCACTCTGAAGAGGTTTTGGATCACTTACTCCAACTTAAGCTTGGTGTTTTGGGTCAGCCAGGATGGGATGGATCCGCTGAAACTGTTGTCTGCCAGGTTACTTCAGCACAATAACAATACAATTCTGGTTAGTTGTCATGAGAGAAAGCACCAGGGGAAGTTAATGGTACTAAGAAGCAGGGGTTCTTTCTAACTTACAGCTCCTGTAGGTTGGGAAAGTTGCCTAAGAAACATGGAATTTCTCCACTAAGCTATTGTTGTGCAAGTCTCTGTCATGCACCAAAAGAGTATGCTTACAAAAATTAAATAAACTGGGAGTCCTTTTTCCTTTTCCTTTTTTATTTTTTGCAATTTCGATCACTATACTCACATAATTTCCAAGGCATCCAATACACTGAAGTCTGGAAGTACACCAGAGAGCCCAAACCCAGAAAGATATCTACAGTTCAACCATCAAATCAATTGCAAGTCCAATTCACCAACTAATGATCATATGGACTGATTCAAAGAGTAGATGCATGCAACTCACAAGGTAAGGATATATTTAACGAAATGAATTGAACTGCCAGATAAATAACAGTCATATTGTAGATGAACAACTTCTGCTGCGTTGACTCACTGCTAGACTTGATTTTACTTTTGATTACTTGAAAGGAACTGAAATCTAGCAAGTTAGGCTAACAAGTAAGCATTTCTAGTAATTATTATGTTAATTTAATTTTTATTTTCACTAACTCTTACTCTGATGTAAATGATAGGTGACATTATGCCGCACTCATGGACAGAGGCTCGCACTTCTGCTTCATCACAGTAGGTTCATGCTGGTTCTTCTTCAGTACCGGACGTTGCGTTCAATCCCTTGGCATAACATCTACAGTAGGTCCATCATCCTCTGGGCATCATGATCCTACTATCGGTGTAGGAGATGATGAGCTACATATTCAGAGTAATTTATTTTTTTATTTAGTTTGATAAAATTTCTTTACACTTTTTACTATAGTTTATTTATATCTATTTTTATGCAGATGAATCTGGGACGGTTACATGCAGACGTGGGTCCATGTTAGTTCGAGATGTATGGAAGATGCGCGAGGGTTCCCAGATAGTGATTGAGTTTAATCAGCTGGAGCAGCTAATTAAAAAAGCCACTAGCTTATTGAGTTCCTTTTTAGGATCAGTTGCACGGAGTCATCAGCTTTGTCCACTGAGTTATGAAAAATAGAATGACATGCTTCCAACGTATAAAGTTGAGATTATACGAGTTGTGCAGGTAAAAATTTGAATCTAAACATTTCTTATTTTGTATACTTGTTAATTATGCTATGTTTTATATTTTTTCAAGTTACAAACAGCTTGTTTTATTTTAATTAAGTCAATTATTAGACTTAACAATTAATTTCTTTTGCAGTCCAAGTCTGTACTACCTTCATCCGCTCATGATTTTGTACTGAAGTCTCTCAACCGGAAATGAAAAGAATATAAGGCATATTTGAAGATGAAGTACAAGTTGCCGGGTATAACCGAGGAGCAGGCAGGTGGTACTTGTCCTCCTGATATGCCTCCTCATCAGTGGATGGAGTTGGTTTATTACTGGTTCTCTGAGAGGGGACATGTATCTTGTTATTTAATCTTTTAAGATTCTTTATTAAATATTTAATCTTTTCAGAATATAACAAGTATATTTATTTGATTTTGTAGACATATTCTAATATTGGTAAAGCTGCACGAGCATCACTGTCTGTTCCCCGTACATCGGGATCTAAGAGTTATGCGCGAGTTAGATAAGAGTTCGTATGTTCCTTAAACTATAAATTTATATTTTATATCAAATCATTTACTTATTATAATAAAACCTGAATGTAATGCAGATTTGATATATTTTTATATCAAATCAAGTGCATGCCCTAAGCAGACATAGCACCATCCTATTAACTTACAACCCACTCCTAGCATCATACCTCCCATGAGGTCACCAGGAAAACGGTGAAAGCCCACAAACTTACTCATCTACTAATTTTTGGTTATTTCAACTCCTATTTCTGTTGGCTTAATGAAGTGAGATATTTTATTCCTTAATATAACCTTTATTCTCTTCTCTCACTTGGGTCTGTTGGATTTGTTTCCCCTATCGACTGCGGTGATAAGGGATACAACATTATGTAATTGGTTTGTGTTTTTTTTCCCCCAAATTATGTAATTGGTTTGTGTTTTTTTTCCCCAAAGAGGGGGAAGCTAAACTCAGGCTTAGAGATTATGCTGAGCCTAAAATTGATAAAAAGTTTCTGAGAGTACCGTATGAGGGATTCCATGAAACTTATCTTGGATATTAGGATTATATTGTGATGAAGAGCTATAACACTTAGTTCATCGGTTATATGTAGTATCTACAAATTAATAACTCATGACTAAAGTTTTGGTGATTCTGACATGGCTTGGTTGATGTTGAGTGATGATTTTGACAAGAAAACAAGCAGGAGTTTTTAGAAAGATAACAAGAATTAGTATCGCTCAAATTCATGAATTAGAAAGAAAGTGATTCAAGGATATGCAAGCTAGGAAATATAAAATTTATATGGCCAGCACTGGCTGAGTCAACATTATGTGATCATAGAAGATTGCAAGGTCATTACAACTTGCTGAACTTGATCTGGTTTTGAGCATTTCAAAAGCTTCTAAATGGATGTTTTAGCAAGTGGCATCATCATAATTTCACTGATATGAAAATAAATAAAAAGAGATAGGGGTGGAAACATACTACCATTATAAATTGCTGTGATATCCAGAAGTTCAGTGAGAATTCTATCCCGTGCATCAAGGTCTTTTTAGTTTTTATCGCTTTTCTTTTCTACAATGGTGACTGCTTCTAAGTCATGATTTATATCCAGGTTAACTTCTTAGAGAATCAACATATTTAATTTGGTTAACTACCTACATTTAAAGGCTACAAATGATTTATACTGAAAAGCAAATGTGACTAGCCACAATCCTCTCGTTGCATTCATTCCTGATCCTTATGACAAGTAGTACTCTAAGCAACCTAAAATTTTTCCCTGCTTTATGGAATCTTGTCCTTGATCTTGAGTACCCAAGGGTATATGTTCGAAAACTTTTAACATGAAAGGTAGTAAACATCTTATTTAGTCATATGTATCAGAATACTTAAATTATTTACAAATTATAAATTTTCTTGTAGATGGATGAGCATGGGCAAGAATCCCGTAAGGTGGAGTTTTACCGGATGACTCATATTCACAATGATGGTACTTTTGTCAGAGATGAATCAAGGGGACTTATATGTAATTATTTATTACAATTTATTTTATGCAACGATTTTAATTTGATTTTATTATTCAGTAAGATCTAACTAATTTTTTTAAATTAATACAGGAAAGAGCTACAGCTCTTATTGCTGAGCATGTCGATGACTCTATAGCATCTACGCAGAGTAGTCATATTGAGGCCCAGGTGTTTATGGAGCAGATGGAGCTGGAGCGCTACGGTCGAGTGAGGGGTTATGGAGTTGGAGTCACCCCCACTCAGTTATCTGAGATGACTAGACATGCAGATGCTGCTAATGGTATTTGCAGACTTGAGCATGAGATTGAGGAGATGCGACAGAGGAGTGCCACCGATAGAGTAGCGATGGAGGAGATGCAATGGAGGAGTGCCACCGATAGAGCAGCGATGGAGGAGATGCAATGGAGGAGTGCCGCCGATAGAGCAGCAATGGATTCTATGAAAGAGCACATTGAGCAGCTTACATCTATCGTACAATGTTTGTTCCACATCAGGTAAATACATATATTATTAAATATATTCTTATATTATATCAATTATTTATCTAATATATGGTAATTGATAGTTAAGCAAATTAAACTTTTTTAATTATTCTTAAAGGCTTCTGGAGCATCGGATCAGAGCTGACAGGGTGACGATATTCCTTCTGCAAATCATTGAACTCGGCTACTTTTATTTTAGATCTTTCATTTTATATATTTTTAAATTTTATTAAACTTTAAATTGTAACTCTTTTAGTTGATTGTATAACGAAAATTTTCCTAGTAAAAGGATTATCTGGGTCATTTTAAATATGAAATCATCCGTAGTTACGGTTGGTATCTTCTCGGACTATGTGTGATTTAAAATTAAGTCTATCATGTTTGTCACTTCGTTACTATGATTTCCTTCTGCCAGCTGAGTTTGCTGGTTACTAATCATTCTGTTTCAAAACCAATACAATTTGTTTTGCTAATCTAATTATTCTGAATGTTGGAGTTATTGTTCAATCTCTTTTCTGGCCAATTTGGTGTGTTTTATGTTATAAAACTTGTGACCAGTCCTTTAAATTTTATCTTTCTCATTTTGAGTATTGAAATGGAAGAAAATAGCAGTCACATGACATGTTATTCATACTGCATTGATACAGGTGAAAATCAGCCAATTGTATTTGAAGTCATGAAATTATGATAGCTTGTGCAAGATAATCTTGCTTAGATGTTATGATATCTGTGTCTTGAAAGTTCATCTGTGCAGTGAATCAAGAACCACGGGGAAGTATGAACTTTTAATCTTTTGTGAAGTGATATCTACGAAGTCATCTGCTGCAGGTTTATGAAATTTTGACAAAATAATTTTTATTCTTTTGGTTATTTTTTAGAAATTTTTCTGATTCAGCTGCTTAGAAATAACTTTTTTAGTTGCTGTATTTGAAACAGTAGTATATAACAGTAGAAAATTAAATTATATGGTTCTGTTTTTATTTATTGAATTTATGTAATTTTAGTAGCTCTAAAAATTTATCATCTATTTGGCCTTCTATACCAATAGTTATGCTGATTTGAAAGCTTAATAAGTTCGATGGTTATAGCATTAACTCCAATATATTCGTTGTCAAACACTCCTTTTTATGATTTAGTTTAAAGAGTATTTATCTTTGGGAAGGTAAATTTTTCTTTTAATAGCTCTTCTAAATAAATTATATAAGTCATATTCTATTGAGAAAGGAGTGGCATGCGAGCTCCATAAGGTAAATCAGAAGCAAGTAGATCATTTACTCATTCAAAGATATAAAATTTTTATAGAAAAAGTTTTCGTCCATTCGAATCTTCTTGAAGCTTATTATTAATATAATTTTGCTATGTAAGCTTTGACTCGAGAAAAGAATTCTCTCCCTTTTCTTGTACTTTAAATCTTAACAAATATTTTTTAAGATTCCATGTCATCTCTGTCCCGTGACGACCTTTGCATTGCATATTTCCCACCGCAACGGCCTGCCTCCACCATTCCACGTGACCTAAATACCATCAGCCACGTGTTGTGCCTCAAGACATCAAAACTGGGAGTTTTTTTTTTGCGCGACCCTCTCAGAGGGAAGTGGGCCGGGTGTCCCACAGTCCCATTCTATATAGCAGCTGCTCTGGCTCTGTCTCGAGGGAATAGCTGCAGCCTGTCCCACAGTCCCATTCTATAAAGCCTGATCATCTTGACTAATTATTAGATTTCATTTGAATTAGCTGTTAGTAGAGTTTACATGAAATTTCTTTTAACTGTATGAAATAGGTCTCTTATGACATAACAAATTTTTTTTTAGTGATGTTGCTTGTTTCTGCACAAGCATTTAAAAATAGGTTGGTGTAAGTTGGCTCCATTAGGTCCGGAGCCGAGTTTGGCCTACACTTCAGTCGAATTTAGGCTTGAATTCTGAAAAAAGATTTTGAACTTAAGGCCAATCTATATATATAGTTACCAGTGCATATGTAAGTTAGGATATATATGCGGCCTGATCTAATTATTTGACACACTTTTGGTCATAAGTTACTAGCTAGCACATCCAGATTCTTAAAAGTTAATTTGAGAGATTACAATATTTGCACTTTAGGTTCTTTAAAAAATATTTGTTAAGATTTACAGTCATTTGGGCTACAGTAAATTTCAATAACTGAAGATTGTTATAGACTTTGATATATCACAAATAAATTTAGATTGGGCCTTCTTTCTTCTAAACTAGCATGTTTGCTGAACGCAAAGCTTGTATTTTGTTCATAAACGTGGATATATGAATATAAGATTGATAGATAATCTTTGGATGCATGCATATAAATTGCTATTAGGCATGCTAAATTTATCATGATTTGTATTATTTTATTTTATTTAAAGTTGTCATTATTATGGTCTCCACGCAGCTAATCCAGGGAAAAGGATTAATGGCCAAACCTTGAGATATGGTTTAATAAGTGCTGCTGGCATCCATTTGAAAGGCAGGGAGGTGGGACTGGTATGATCCAATTAGGATACCAATGAAGGTTTACGTGGATCTGTTAATTTAGATATGTATATGGAATATGACAAGAAGAAGGAACTTTCAATAATGGCCTTTTTTATTTTATTAGTTTTACAATGCATTTTTAATCGGTTTTATATCATGCACAGTTTTATATCATGCACAGTTTTAGTTGTTGGATACCTGGGTAGGGAGGAAGTATGTTATTTTGCCGTCGCTTTATAGACAGCATAGAATTTTTTTGACCCTTTATAAAGTGTCGATATAATTTTTTTGCCGATGCTTTATAAAGCATCGGCATCCAATTTTTCCGATGCGGCATTTATTTTATCGACACTTTATCAAAGCTTCGAGAAATTTCGTCTTCACTCTCAGTGTTAAAATATTAAATTAAAAGCGTCGCCACACTGCTGAATTACTGTAGTAACAGTCCATCTCAACGGTTTAAGTGAGTAAAATGCTCTCATGACCAAGTCATTTATCACCAGAGAGACGAGTCTGATTGGGGAGACAAAATTGTCATTGTGCAAACTGATTCTCCAACCAAAGACCGGTAAACACTGAAAAGGATCGGGAGGAAAAATAAAAAATAAAAAATAAAAATCTTTGTGCATTAGTGCATAAAGTGCGTCAAACGAGAATTACCGTACTCATGCAACTGCACGTGTCATGGCCAATATGGCCATGGCCATGCGCTAGTGCATAAAAACTTTCCCGAGGAAAAAAAAGACGTGCAGCAAATGGTGTCAATGCATTGCATGTGCAAAACATTTCATAGCAGACTACGAGTAGTTGAAAGAAAATTAACATATTTCTTTTAACAAATTTAAAATTACGTACCTTTTCAAATGACCTATAAAGCTGCAGCCTCTTTCCCTGGTATACATGTAAGGATAATGATTGCTTAATTTTATTACACTTGACATAGAACCAATTAAGATTAAATTTCAATAATAATATAATTTAAATTATTAGGTGTGATTTACTATTTTTTTATACATCAAAATTTATTTGAGAACTCTTAAACTATACATCAAGTGATGCAAACATTGACTAGATTCATCATTTGTAAACCCTTAACCCATAAGCCAACAGATGTATTATATTATATAACATACATTATCTAATATTTTAATCACTTAATGAATGCCTATAAGTTTTCAAATTATATAATTTTTTATGTATATAAATTTTAAAGATAATAAATCATATTCAATGATTCAAATTATTAGTTATAAAATTATATTATTTATATCTAAATTTGATGGGTTTTAACTTTTAAGAGGGGCTCAACTATAGTGTAGTTAGGTACAAAATTTAGTCACCTTTCTATCTTTTGATCCATGCGAATCTTGTAGCTACTCTATTTTTTAAATTTTTATCTTCAAGATTCATAAATCATGTGGATCAATGGTGAGGAAGGTGATTGAATCAAATTTTGGTTATATTTGAATATAACGTAATTCAGCATCCGATCATCTTTTTTAGCCTTGGATCCATACGTATCTTAGAGCCATCCCTTCTTTTTTACTTTTTTTATATTTTCGTAAATTGTGTGGATCTAAGAGTGAGAAAATGATCAGATCTGGCTACATTCAGAATTTGGTCACTTCTTCATTCTTGAATTTACATAGATTTCAAAGCTATCCTATCTTTTTAATCTTTGGGATTCATGAGCTGTATGAATTGAAGAGTGGGGGAGATGACTCAATATAGCCTTGATTATATTCGAATATAATCATGTCTACTTCTTTCTGTATATATGTATTATGGATAATTATGGCAATATTATTACCATATATCATATTTTATGGCCTCTATCAATGATTTTTCATGTGGCAGAATCGAAGTAGTTTTGTATAGTCCTATCAGTATGTTTCAGGAAGCTTCATGAATTCATTTCTTCTCATGCTAATGATTGAGTGGTGAAAAACTTTCTTTCAAATTTATCCCTTCATCTTTCATATGGTTACTAAGTTGGTATTTGAGTTTTCTATCGGAGACGGTTTAGAAAAGAGGGCAGAAACAATTCGTTATGGTTATATCACTCGGGTGTATGTAAAAGTTTATGCTAGTATATATGTTTAGCTTTGTATTGATTATGCTGTGAAGATTTTAATTATTTACATAAATAATAACTTCTTTAGTAATATTTTTGGAAAGTGGTTAGTTTGCCGCAAGAGCGATACCATTAGCGTAGCTCGGTCCGCATTTGATCATTGGCTTAGCTTGGTCCACTTTTGGCCGGCTTTGATAACCTAAGTCCACAGGAGGACGCGTCCATGGCGACCAGAGCCTCTCCGTCAGCCTCTCCTTCCCGGACTCACCGAAGGCATGGAAGAGGCTTAATCAAAGCCTTCGTCTTCCTCTATTTAATCGACCCTAGGCCTCTGTTCCGAACCAAAAACCAGCAGCGGCCGGACGTTGGAAGCGCCGGAGAAACGCTGTAGGGGCAGTCGTCTTCTCCCTCCGTCCGGCAACCAAATCACGCCGGTGAGATCTCTTCTCTTTCTTCTCTTGGTTCTCTTCCTCTCCATTCATCTTTGATGTCGCCGGTGAGCCGCCAATGGCCGCCGGGCTTTACTATCCGTTTAGCCTCTGTTTTACTTTGTTTCAGGGAAGATGACAGCCGGATTTAAGGCTGATTGAGTCGTAATCCCCGACCGGTCCCTCACAAAAAATAAGTGCCGGCCATAGCCAGCCGGCGAAAACCCCTTTCATATATCTATGTAGCAGGCTGGTTTCCGTTGCTTACTACATCATGGATACCAGGATGACGCCATGTTCCTCTCTTTCTACGTTTCTCCTATTATTTCTTTTCTCTTCTCTTCACATCCAACTCTGCTTAGCCACTGATAACATCTCTTGGGGCCAATCCCTCTCCGGAAACCAGACCATAGTGTCCAACGATGGCAACTTTGAGATGGGGTTCTTCGCACCAGGTAACTCTAGAAGCTACTACGTGGGCATCTGGTACAAAAAAATTGCCGTCCGAACCGTCTTCTGGGTGGCAAACAGAGCAACACCCATCGCCAACACCTATGCCGAGTTTAAAATCTCAGAAGATGGCAAACTGGTCCTTCTCAATAGTTCAAAAATCCCAGTCTGGTCTTCAAATTCCAGTCCATCAGCCCCAGATTCTACGATTGCAGTGCTTGTCGACAGCGGAAATCTTGTTCTAAGAAATGGTACGAACAGTAAAATTTGGCAGAGCTTTGATCACCCAACGGACACATTCATGCCGGGGGCATGGCTTGGAGTCAACAAGATCACAGGGGAGTATCAGAGGATGACTTCATGGAAGAATCCTGAGAACCCTGCCCCCGGGCCTTTCACTCTAAGCATGGACCCTGATGGATCCAATCAATTTGTATCGATGTGGAATGGTTCTGAAATTTATTGGAGTACTGGACTATGGAATGGCCACTATTTCACTGGGCTCCCTGGTACCATCCAAACTACCATCCTCAACTTCACCTTCATCGACTACAGACAGCGGAAGCAGGCCGCGTATACCGTCGTCAACAATTCTACCATCACCCGGACTGTAATTGATTCATCTGGGCTATTAAAGCAAATGTTTTGGTTGAATCGATCCCAACAGTGGCAGGTACTCTTTATGGTGCCTATTGCTCAATGTGATGTCTACTCTTTATGTGGAGCTTTTGGTATTTGCGACTATCAAGAAAGCTTGAGCATTTGCAGGTGCTCCGATGGTTTTAAACCAGCTTCAGTCAAAGAATGGGAATCGAAGTATTGGAATTCAGGATGCGTGAGGAAAACCAATTTGCAATGCAGTAACAAAAGCTTGGCTGGAGGAGAGGAAGACGGATTCTTTAAGATGACCAATATGAAGTTGCCCGCCAATCCACATAATTTGACAGTTGGAAGTTCTGAAGACTGTAAACTGGCTTGCTTGAACAACTGCTCTTGTAGGGCGTATGCTTATGATAGTGGATGCTCGATTTGGACTGCAGACCTTTGGAACCTTCAACAACTCTACGATGGTGATATTGGAGCTGCGACTCTTTATCTCCGGCTTGCTGCTTCTGATCTTCCAAGTTCAAGTAGTTCACATAAGTTTGCGATTTATATCACTCTTAGCGTCATTTCTGGAATTTTTATTATATCATGTGTCCTCTTCGGGCTAATTTGGGCAATTCGAAGGAGGAAACAAACTCTGAACGCAAAACCAATTGATGGTTCTCTGATGCAATTTAGTTATGGTGATATGCAGCGTGCGACCAAGAACTTCTCTTTGAAGTTGGGGAGTGGGGGCTTTGGGTCTGTTTTCAAAGGAACTTTAACCGATGCAATTGAAGTAGCTGTGAAGAAGCTTGAAGGCCTCGGACAAGGAGAGAAACAATTTCGAGCCGAAGTCAGCACATTGGGTTCCATTCAGCATGTCAATTTGGTTTGCCTCTACGGGTTCTGCTTAGCAGGCAATGAAAGGCTTTTAGTCTATGAGTACATGTCTGGGGGCTCCTTGGACTCTCATCTCTTTCATAATGATTCCTCAGTTCTACACTGGAATGCGAGGTATCGAATTATTCTTGGGATCGCAAGAGGATTAGCCTATCTGCATGAGAAGTGCCGGGAGTGCATCATACACTGTGACATAAAGCCAGACAACATACTTCTAGACGAGGAGTTATGCGCCAAAATTGCAGACTTCGGCATGGCGAAGCTCGTAGGTCGTGACTTCAGCAGGGTACTGACAACGATGAGGGGAACGATTGGCTATCTCGCACCCGAGTGGATTTCAGGCCTACCAATCACATCCAAGGTTATGTCTACAGCTTTGGGATGATGCTCTTTGAGCTGATAACAGGCCAGCGAAACATTATGCACTCTGGGGATGGATGCATAAGCTTTAATCCTTCCTGGGCTGCAACAAAGGTCATTGAAGGTGATATACTTTGCTTATTAGACCATAGATTGAATGGTGTTGCTGACATTGAAGAGCTGACCAGAGTCTGTAGAGTTGCTTGCTGGTGCATTCAAGACTCCGAGGCTCACAGGCCTACAATGGGACAGGTGGTACTGATCCTAGAGGGAGTTTTGGAGGTGAACGTGCCACCGTTCCCAAAGGCTCTTCGGCAACTCATGGGAGATCAGAGCCAAATTCTTTATTATCTGTCATCCACTGAATACGTACAAAGATCCACCTGATCAATCTAGGGATTCCTCTCAATAAGCGTCAAGCTACAACGGGCACTTGAATTTCTTTGCGGAGCATGCCAATAATGGGAACAATATATATGGGTAAAGTAGAGCATATAGCTGTTATGATCCTTTAGAATGACCTCTATATCCTTGTGTAATGTTCTATAGTGGATGTAGTATCTATTTAGTGACATAAATTAGTTTCCAATTTATCACTTTTCAAGAAATGCTTTATGCTTGTATTTTTTCTATAGAGGTGGAATGAAATAATACAAAGGTGTAATGTTTTATAGAGGTGCATTGGTTTATAACGGTGCAAATTGTATTATTAAACAAAAGCTTTGAGTTAAAATTCAAATATTGCGATCTTGATTATCTATTATTGGTAATAGAAGATGTTGTCGCCAAATCACCTTCCTTGAATGTCAGTAAGATTCGGAACCCGATATCCGATGAGGATGGGCCTGAGAATCCTCCAATGCCTCCATCTCGGGCTTTGATCCTGCAAAAAAGTTTCTGGAGGCTGGTTGTTTCAACGAGGATCCTTCGACGCTTAAGTGAGTGGTTGGGAAAACAATAGTGTATCTCTTTTTTGGAGTTAGTTCAGAACTTGTAGAAGTTGAAGTTCTCTCTCATCATGAGCGAAGGCTCTTATACATGGTCGAGAGTCCCTCTTATCCCTTTTTGGACAGTTGTTAATCCCGAAACGCTGTGTTCTGACATGGGACAAGCGGTGAGGCCAACAGTGATAGAGGGTGTCCGCCTCATGGTCTGTTAGAATTGGCAGGCTACTTTTTTGTCTTATATGGGCGGCTATAGCTAGTTGGTGGGCTAAGTCTTGTCAGGTGCGGTGCTGCAGACGGTTGGTAGGCCAGGTCTTGTCAGGCATGCACCGTAGCCGGTAGGTGGGCCATGTAGGACTGCAGGTGGTAGTGAGCCACGTGGGACTGAAGGTGGCAGGTGGATCAAGTGGGACCGCAGGTGGTTGCAGTTGGTAGTGGGCCACGTGGGTGTCGAGACTGATGCTGGAGTTAGTGCTGAGGCCGACGCTGGAAGCAGTGTTTAGCCAACTTTGGAGTGGTGCTGAGGCCAACTCTAGATTCAGTATTGGGCTGACTCTAGAGTCGATGCTGAGGCCGACGCTGGAGTTAGTGCTGAGGCCGACACTGGAGTAGATGCCGAGGCCGACGCTGGAGTTGGTGCTGAGACTGAGGCTGGAGGTGACACGTTAGACCATAACGAAGGGTTTTAGTTGTCTGATTTTACCTCCGTTAGTTAGCCTCATCCGTTAACTGTAACATGGCTAGATCAGCCACATCAGATGCTCCCTCACTCCTGAGCTCGTGCGGCCACATCTTTTGCCGAGCAAAAGGAGCATAGACTTACACCCTCAATCCTCGCCTGTGATTAATTATGGGCCCATGCCTCAGGGGGAGGTCAAATCTCTCTCATTTAAGAGAGCATGGGACGATGTATCAATGTTATGTAGAAGATTTTTCTCTTCTCTCGAAGTTGAGGCCATCTCTCTCGGATAAAGCAGTAGCCATCATTGTGGTGACATTATTGATGTCCCATCATTGGCCGCAGATTATGCCTTTGCCCTTCTGGCCGAGGTGTTTCGCCTCAAGTGAGATCATGCGACAATTGGGGTAACACCTTTAATAAGGGACATCCATGTCTGTGAATGCCCAGCGCCCTGCATCGGCCATTGGCGTGCGCCTGCATGCATCCCTAATTAAGTGACAGATTGCTCTTTCGTCACTAATCCATTACAAATTTAGTGATGGAAGAGTAATTCATCACTAATTTAGTGATGGACTACTCCATCCATCACTAAATTAATGACAGATTAGTGACGTATTATCCTTCTATCACTAAATTTATACTTTAATTTTTTTAAAAAAAATTATGATGAAAAAATCAATCCATCACTAATTTAGTTACGGACTACCCCATCCATCACTAAATGGATTGATTTTTTTATCACAATTTTTTAAAAAATAAAAATATAAATTTAATTAATTAATATTTAAATATTTTTATCAATCAATATAATTTTTTATGCTCTGATTGGATGGAGAGAAAAGTAGAGAGAAAAAAAATAAAGGGAAAAAAATGAAAGAAGAGAAAAGTGGAGAGAAAATATTTTTTTTCCTTCTGTTTGGATGAGTGAAAGGAAAATAAAAAGGAAAGAAAAGTTGATATTTATAATGACAACAATGCCTTCATTATAAATGATTAAAGATGTATCAATTTTTTCATGTAAGAGTAATGAAAAAAATAAAAAAGCACCCTTAGAGTTTTCTCTCCGAAATCTCTCCAATTTCGGAAAGAAAACTTTTAGATGGGTCCCACCATTTTTTCTATTTTTTCTTTAATTTTTTTTCCTTCCTATTTTCTCTCCATCCAAACAAGATAAATTTTATTTTTTCTTCTATTTTTTCCTCTAATTTTCTTTCCTTCATACTTTTCTCTTCATCTAAACAAAATAAATTTTATTTTTTCTCTTATTTTTTCTTTAATTTTATTTTCTTTCTATTTTTCTCTTCGTTCAAACACAGACTTAAGTAAGCAACAATGTAATGATATACGTTATCAAAAGTAATATAGCCATTTCTGTTCAATAAATTATATATATTTTCAACATCATAATCATGCTTCGGCCATGACTAAAAGTGCCATGATTCATCTCATCTCATGATATCAAAATTTGATATGTAACTAGCAATTTAAATATAATTCTATAATTTGTCTCATAGCTAAAAGTTTATAAATAATATCATGAGCAGCTTATGCTTGGCAATCCAAATATAGCATCACAGTTCAGCTATAAGCCTATAACCAATAATTCATAATAATAAGACTAATCCAATTCTCTTATCTAATT
The DNA here is from genome assembly GCA_900491605.1 of Calamus simplicifolius. Taxonomy (NCBI): domain Eukaryota; kingdom Viridiplantae; phylum Streptophyta; class Magnoliopsida; order Arecales; family Arecaceae; genus Calamus; species Calamus simplicifolius. The sequence goes on from UESW01002326.1 coordinate 223,850, forward strand.
AAATTATACATACATTCAATCTAAATAATTTAGTTGCAACATTCATACATATCATACTTAAAAATTATGTTTAAAATATCAAATGCCACCACAACTCATGCATGATCATGTCCATCTAATAATCCATTGTTTAGATTTACATGACAAAATTTATCAGCACACTGCAAACAAACATGCAGTAGCATCTTCTAGTTTCTTCTGATCCAGACCACTCACTCGTAATTAAAAAAATGAATTCAAAACGTAGAGCGTTAGCGTGTGGGTTGCCCTCGTGCGAGCCCCCGCTCCTCCTACGCCAGGAAGGAAGTAAAAGAAAAAAAATAGGGGATAGCCGTAGTTCGAACACTTATCAAGAAGTCTGTCGGTATAAAAAAGCTTCGAGTATTTTCTCACCAAGAAAATTTTACTGCTCAGCCATAGTTGTTAAAATTGGATTGGATCAATCGGAACCAAAATTCGAAAGTTAAATCGGTCTAATTCTAATATAAAATAAGATATATAAGAGATTCAAAATAATTCGATTAACTCATCCAATTTATCTGTGAATCGATCAGCTCGGACTGAACCAAGTTAAAGGTTTATCAATGCCGTTTCAAATTTTTTAACCTTTACCATTTTAAATTCCCTGTTGAGAGTTTATGGCAACCTTTTTCCCATTGAGATATAGAAAAAGAAAAGGACATCATGCAAAGAAGAGCATTGATTAGAGGAGAATAAAAAAAGAAAAAAATGAAAATATAGAAACTCATGGGAACCAAGACGGGAAAGCATAGACATAAAGAGAAAATGATAAAAATAAAGAAAACTCAAATAGAATTTTTTTATTTTTTTTTGAGAAAAAGTTAAATCAGATTAAATTGGTATACGGATTGAAAGTAAATAAATTTTAGAGATTAAATAAGATACCAAAAAAAAATTTCAAAAAAAAAGATTGTGAAAATTAGTATTCATGTATTTATTTTATTAAAAATTAATTTTTATTAATATAAATATATTTTATATTAAAATAATTTAATCGTTGGTTCAATAGGTGACCTGATTGTTGAATCAATAACCGAGTGATCGGAGCCTTAGTCGGGCCAATATCCAGACCAGATCTAACAACTATGTGTTCAGCTACTAAACCTCAACAACCCCCTCTCCATATAAACATATACTGTCTAAGTTTTGAAAATTATTCTTTTAAAGGAGAGAGTTTTTTTTAAAAAAAAAATTTAAAGAGGGGAGATGCGAACTGCTACGGCATTAAGGACTCAAACAACATCTAAGGAGAAATCGCATCAATTATTCGAGTTTGCATTCCGACGCAGGAAACAGAGATATATTCAAAGCAACAGTTTTTCAGGACAGAACAGGGGGGTTGTTGTTTTGAGAACTTCATTCCAGAGCCCAGGCAATGCATAAGATCGAAGAATCCCAGGAGCGCCAGAAGTGAATTATCCAAATCCTTTCAAGCTTTGATTTGTTTAAAGCTTGCATAACTAAGATCTTGCATTAAAGTCTTGCAAACAGCGAAGCGTTTGCGAGATATCAAACCTCCGTTCCTCCAAGCTTTAATTATTCCTCTACACTACAAAAAAAATGACTTATTATAACGAATTAATTCATCGCAATAGGTACAAAAGTCATCGTAATAAATTATTATGATGATAAAAAATTCATCGTAATACATTACAAATCGTCGTAGTAATATGTTGTCGTAATAACCTATTACGGCGACTTATTTTTGCCGTAATATCGACCTATTACGGAGAAAATAAGTCACCGTAATAGGTTTTTAATTAAATTTTAAAATTATTAAAAACCTATTACGACGACTTATTTTCGCCGTAATATCGACCTATTACGGCGAAAATAAGTCGCCGTAATAGGTTTTTAATTAAATTTTAAAAATATTAAAATTTTATTACGGCGACTTAGTTTTGCCGTAATATCGACCTATTACGGCGAAACTAAGTCACGTAATAGGTTTTAATAATTTTAAAATTTAATTAAAAACCTATTACGATGACTTATTTTCCGTAATAGGTCGATATTACGGTAAAATAAGTCGCCGTAATAAAATTTTAATATTTTTAAAATTTAATTAAAAACCTATTACGGTGACTTAGTTTCGCCGTAATAGGTCGATATTACGGCAAACTAAGTCGCCGTAATAAAATTTTAATTAAATTTTAAAAATATTAAAATTTTATTTTAATATTTTTTTGTATTGCACCTGTTATAATAATATAATATTAAAGCAACGATACTAGAAATAATTTTCTAATATAAAAGTTTCACAAAAAAATTTAATAAATTTTCATTCATTTCAATAAAATCATCATATACAATGTTTCAAAAAATACATAATTTAAAAAAAAATACATGTACTATGGAGGTGAAGTCTGCTGGGATCCACTAGGATGATATCCAGGCACTAACTGTCGCATGAAAGCAGTGAGCTCAGCAGTCGTCGCCTTTAGATCCTGGATAGTCTTCTCTTGCTGAGTGAGTTTGTCCTCTTGCTGAGTGAGTTTATCCTCTTGTTGAGCGAGCTTATCTTCTTGTTGAGCAAGCTTATTCTCTTGCTGAGCGATGAGCTCTCGGCACTCATGTAATTCACCTTTAATTGTGAGTTTTCAGAAGATGAAGAACTACCTCTAATTCTCGATGTACCCTTCGGTAATGGACCCCATCCTCTTTTATAACCAGATCTAAGCCTAAAACCTCTCAAAATGACATCCTCATTGATTGGTTCTACTGTAGAGTCCTGTGAGGAAAGTCGCTCTATTAACTGTGCCTACAATAAAAGAAAACAAATTCAATATGTTTAGTATAAAACATTACATTCAATAATATTGTATTTTTAATTGATAAAACTTACATGGGTTTCTTCAGCTTTTTTATTTATCCATTGATTCTTCTTTTTATCAAAATGAAGAGTATTCCACAGATGAAGTCTTGATGGTCCTCTCAACAGGATCTCTCTAAAAGAAAAATAATAATTTAAAACAATAATTTAAGATAATAATCAGAGGTTAAAGCAATTGAATAGTAGGCTGTTAAGGATGATATCGCCACACAAAACTCACACTAAAGAACCTATAGCACAATCTTATTTAGAAACATGAGCTGATGCATCACAGTGGCTTGGTCTGATCACTTCTATAACAATCCATTTGACCTGTTGACAAATCTAAACATTAAGAATGGGTACATTTTCAAGTTGTCACCTTTATTGGAACTTTGTGCAAATAACAATCCTTTTTTTTTTCATTGTTTGAAAGAATGACAACATTTCATACTTGTTTTACCTATACAATATCAAATGTGTTACCAAAATGTTGAACTCATATGATGGACTTGATTATGCAGGTATGAGCTACACTATCAAATGATTACTTTTGGAAAGGTATGCCTTTGATATGGTATATAGTAAACAGAATCATTTACATGGATATGCAATTTATTTTAGGAGAAGCTGAATAATACAGATTAACAGTTCAAATAGGCAACCTGAGGCGAGTGAATTGAGTATCATGCAGGTATTCTGTACGAAAAACAAGCCAAATTGTAATGCATGTCCAATGAGAGGAGAATGCAAACACTTTGCAAGTGCCTTCGCAAGGTAAGTTGCTTAAATTCTAACAAATCCGTGCTGCTATAATACCATAAGTGGTGAATGCTTGCATGCATGATCATGAAGTTGATTCATTATTTGAATGCCTGGCCTATTCAAGAGTAAGTTATTGCAGATACATATGGAAATTTCATAGGCAAATGCAAGATTATCATCAAGTCAAATGAGATTATTTTAGGTAGCAATTTTTTTTCAGAAAGTCATATTACTTCTAGGTCAATTTCTAAGTTGTTTTATAAAAATTCAAGATGAGATATTGCAACCATTCTTGAGATACTGAGGCGACAATTAGTTGACGATTCATTACTTTTCCAACTTGTTTGACTTTGGAACTTTGTAAATGATGCCAGAATTTGGAGATTATAGTGGTCAATTTTAGACCACCTGAAAGTTTTGCTGACACTTGGAATGTGATTGACATGGACAGATCACTTGACAATTGAAATCAGTTTATGTTATAGCTCCAAAGACTCATGACTATGCCACTTTCTTTTCATTCTTATCATGCTTAGAAGTTGAAAAGTGAACTTCATATAGGAAAGTCTTAGGTAATTTGAAAAATATACTAATGTAACCATCCCTGATGCAGTGCACGACTTGCACTCCCAGGACCAGAGGAAAAAGCCATAGTGAGCATGACAACTCCCTTTGCCTCTAGAAATGACAAAATTCACACTTCTAATCCAGCATTCCTACCTCAACTCGAGGAAAGCAATTTCTCACAATTCTTTACTACTTATAATGGTGAGCCTATTGTCGAAGAGCCACCAAGTCCAGAACCAGCACAAATGGAAAATTTTGAAACAGATATTGAAGATGCATTCTGTGAAGACCTCTTATAATTCCTACGGTAAAGCTCAACAAGGAGTTCACACAGAACTTGTAGAATTATATCCAAGATTTAGAGCTCAAGAAGGTGATATAGCAAGGCAGCCTGATCATCCCTAAGAAGACAATGAAATATTTCTAATTCTTGTATCTCCTGTGAATGGATTACAGCTGCAACAAAGGCAGCCTGATGATCCATGTCCCTACCTCCTAACTATATGGACTCCAGGAAAGTAAAATTAGCAGGTTAATTTATCTACAGTACTATGCAAGTACACTGCATCTGACTGTTTATGGCCAATGCTAATTAATAGGTGAAACCGCACTATCAACTGAGCCACCGGAAACATGTTGCAACCCTCAAGACGTAGCTGTACTGTGTGACAATAAGACATGCTTTGCTTGCAGTTGTAGACGATATGAACAGGCCCAAACAGTCAGTTTCAAGGTATTAGAACTTGGGTCCCTTAATAAAATTGGCTAAATGAAAAATATCATATGGCATGCATACTACAGACTCAAATAGCAGACCAACTAGACCCATGCATCGAATACCTAGGTTCATGACGATGGCTAACCTTGTATACCACTTTCCAATTAGAATTGTTCTTCAAATCATCCAAGTAGAAAACCTTTTCAGCTTGTGATGCTAAAATGAATGGCTCATGTTTGTACCATTCCGAACTTATATTTATACTTGTAATATTATAATGTTGTTGCATTCTCCTGTGCTTTGGTTCAGTTTCAAACCATTTGCACTTGAACATTATCGCCTTACAACCTTTAACAAAATAAATTCAAGGACCTCTAATAATATACCATAAAAGTTAATTTCTTCTCCTAGATGAGTAGAGGGAACACAAATGCCACTATTCTATGTTTTATGGCCGACATCCCGAGTAACAGTGATAAATTTAACGCGTTCACCACACAGCCAGTATACGAGAACACACGACTGTCGGGACCAATAGCCAATGAATAAAGCTCATCAGTAGCTTCAGATGCCCCAGCAAAATGCTTATTTAACATCTGATAAACCAAACATTAACGTCATTTGAAATAAAGACATATGATATATTAATTGACAATATAAATGAATCTACGGGCTTACTTCATTTTTAAACCACTCCAAAAATCTTTCCTTTTGTAATTGGTCCAGTTGTTCCGGTCCAGTTGGATTTAGCTGATCAATGTGTTGGCTATAGAGAACATTACGCTAATGAGCACTATAAAAAATTGCATGATATGAAGAAATAATTTTACAAGTATACTTACTTGAGAAATGGTTGCACCTCTGGACAATTATTGATGAGGTACCAATGTACTTGTTTTAAAGTTTTATCATCTAAATGCACCATTCTTCCTTTTCAAGAGGCCGCCAACGAGTTGCAAATATATTTAATTGCTTGTCCAAATGGCTATCCGAATCAAAATTTCGTTCCGGACGATTGAATTTTGTTTCTATGCCTTGAAGATACATTGAACAAAATGTTAGCGACTCGTTGACAACATAAGCTTCTGCAATTGAACCTTCGGACGAGCCTTATTACGTACGTATTGTTTATACGTACCAAGTGCCCTTTCAAAAGGATACATCCATCTACTTTGAACAGGTCCGGCAAGTAAGGTCGTAAGGCAAATGAATTGATAAGTGCACCATAACGTCAAAAAATGCTGGTGGAAAATTCGTTCAAGCTTACATAAGATCACCACAATCTGCTCTTGTAACAACTCCAAATCCCTAACATACAATGTCCTTGAACAAAGTTGTTGGAAGAAATTAGAAAGCTCAATTAAAGTACTACTCTCATGTTTCTGCAAGAATGGTTGAATGCCAATAGGTAACAATCTTTGAAGTAGTACATGACAATCATGTGTCTTCAAGCCGGATATCTTTCCATCACCTTCATTTACGCACCTTGAAATATTGGAAGAATATCCATCGGGCACCTTCACAGATTTTAGCCACTTACAGAATTGTCTTCTTTCATCTAATGTTAAGGTGTAAGATGCAGAGGCTTATAAACTCTATTACCTTGAGTTTGTAACCACAACTCTTTCGGATCCCCATTGAAGCCAGGTCCTCTCTTGCTTTATATGTGTCTTTTGTCTTACCTTTGATGCTTAATAAAGTTCCCACGACATTGTCACATATATTCTTCTCAATATGCATTACATCTAAGTTATGTCTCAATTTTAATGATGACCAATACTTCAACTCGAAGAAAATGCTCTTCTTATACCAATTCAACTCATTTGGTGCACGCTTTCGCTTTCGATGTTTATTGTTTGGATGCTTTCCGGACTGTTCAGCAGCTATGTGTTCTAATTGCATTAAAATTTCTTCTTCGGTCAACATTTTTGGTTTGACTCCATGCTCTCTACTTCCATCATGGAGTCTACTATTTCGCCACTTGTGATAAATAGGCAAGTAATGGCGATGTCCCATATAGCAAATCTTGTCTTTCAGCTTTTTGGATGAGGTTTGCTCATTACAAACTGACATGCCTTATAACCCTTTGTGCTCCAACCAGATAATAATGAGTATGCTGGAAAATCATTTATAGTCCATAAAAAGCTACGTGCATCCGAAAACTCTCTTTGGTAGATGCATCATATACATCAACACCTTCGGTCCATAAATGTTTAAGTTCATCCACTATTGGCCTTAAAAATATATCCATATCCCTTCCTGAGATTTAGGACCGGGGATAAGCAACGACATCATAAAGAATGTCTCTTTCATATATTTCCATGGAGGCAAGTTATAAGGTACTAAAATGACGGGCCACATACTGTATGCATTACTCATGTTCCCAAATGGATTGAATCCGTCTGAAGCAAGACCTAACCTTACATTTCTTGGTTCACTGGCAAAATTAGGATACTTTTGATCAAAATCTTTCCATGCTTCTCCATCTGCTGGATGCCGTAACACCCCATCTGTGATTGGTCGCTTATCATAGTGCCACCTCATATCTTCAGCTGTATATCTTGAGGCATATAGACGTTTCAAACGAGGTGTGAGTGAAAAATACCACATAACTTTATAAGGTATCTTCTTACCTTTGTCTTCAACCACTTGGTACCTAGGCTCGTTGCATACCGGACATTTTTCTAAATAGGCATTCTCCTTCCAAAAGATAGCACAATCATGCTTGCATACATGTATGTTCTCGTAGCCTAAACCCAACTCATTCATCTTCTTTTTGGCCTCATAGTGCGAAGATGGTATTCTAGTACCATTCGGAAATGCCTCTTTTAATAGTTCAAGCAACATATTGAAAGACTTATTTGTCCATCGATTGAGGACCTTAATGTGCATTAACTTCACTAAGAATGTCAAAGAAGAAAACTTTTCACATCCAGGATAAAGCTCAGATTCCACCTCATTGAAAAGATCATCCAATTTCTTACTGTGATCGGTCCTTCCATGGTCAGACATCATTGGATTGTCATACCTCGAGTATTGGGATCCAATGGATCAGACCTCTCTCAAGAAACTGGTGAGCTTACTGAAGCTTCAGTAATTAGCCTCAAAGATTTGTTATCTATCACCCTGCCCATTCACAAAAGAAACTTATTAAGGCAAAGAAAAGAGAACCACCACCTAGAAAGGGTAGCATTTGATAGTGTGTGGTCTCACTTTTCATGAATTTTATCTAAGATTTCAAAACAGGCCACATGTCAATGATCAACAACTGCCAGCAAAGAAAGAAAGAGGATCTCAAGCTAATCAAAATAGTAGTGGCAGAATTTTGTGTTTCAAAATATAGATCAAAATAACAGAAATATAATGTCAATCAAATACACAAATTAAAACAACAAACAAGTGCTCCTCAATCCTAATATTGACAGAACAAATGTGGACGTATTGTCATGCTTTTAAGCAAGATAAGCACATTGGAGTAACAGTTGTTCCAATGCTTTCTATGGAAAATTACATTTTACGGTACTGTTTATCATGGATTTCCATTTTACGGTATTGTCATGCTTTTAAGCAAGATAAGCACATTGGAGTAACAGTTGTTCCAATGCTTTCTATGGAAAATTACATTTTACGGTGCTCCTCAAGATAACATCATATTAGCCATTTCACTTGCATTGATTGACAATGAAACATATTCAATGACTGCAATCACTACTTGAGATTTTGAGATTTTGAGGTGTGGGGTTGAGATTTTGAGGTCCCTAGACCCAATTTGGACTCAAGTGAGGAGATCTAGAGAGCTACAAGGCATTAGATTTTAAAGGGATGCAGTTTGAATCATGAAGAATTAGCATAGACATCTTTGTCTCTGCAAAATTTTTAGTAAAATGTAAAGTACTTCCTGTCTTTTCTCAAGTAGAGCTTCTGCCCAAAAGCTTCAAATTGGGATTTTCCATATTAACTTTTTTTAGCTTTTAGAGGGTTTCAAAATTTTTACAAAACACTTTAAAATCATTCAAAAGAGCTTTTAGCCTTACAATCACAATACCAAATGAGGCCTAAGGAAGTTAAATGCTAGCAAAATTTCAAAATGAGCCACTGCAAATAAAATTAAAAATATTTATTTTAAATCAACCAATAATAACAATAGTTTATTCGTGTCAAAATGTAGATACATGTATTTCTCCAAATTCTACATCTACATTTTCTTGGTAGACTGTTTCTACTTCTCATTAAACATGTCTTTGTACCATCCCATGCACCCCTCAATACATACACCATTTTGACTCATCATTAGAGAATTAGATAGGTGTGAAATGTGGGAAGAAAGTATTCTGATCATGGTAATTTGAGTGACCAAGGAACATTTTTTGGAAAAATTTCCATGTCTCGTGTCTGTTAGAAACCTTTCAACCTCTTTCAATAAACTAACTCCCAATAGCATGCAGCATATGCTAAAATCTAAATATATCTAGTTATCAACAACATCTGACAATGCTAAGCACTTGCAATCGGAATATATGTGAAACTAAAACAATCCTACCAAACATGGACCTAATCATAAATCCGTGCATCCAGAAACAAGCCTACAAATTGGGAATCCAACTTTAATGCCATCGTAGAAAATTCAAAATTTCCCCACAATGCAGTAGGATTTCATACTTAAATCGATAAAAATTCAATTTTAAGCGTAAATGAAGGCAAACAAGAATCAATTACCCAACACACGGAAGTTGCAGTCGCCCTTGCTCGATCCAGCGGCGAAGTGTAGACAAGAACCTCACGCCCTGCGAATGGAGAAACACAGCCAATGCCCTGGCCTGGCGCTCTCCGGCGGTCAGCTTCGCAGCGGGGCACCGCCCTCCGACAAGATCTGGCCGCAAGCTAACCCCACTCTTGCCGTGGTTGATGAGAAACACCTCGGAAGCTCCGGGGATACAAGCGGCGGCGGACAGGCGAAGGAATAAGGAGGCCGTCCGGGGGTGACGCGAAGATGAGCTCGGGGGGAAGACGGCGGGAGCAATGGTATCACGAACAAAGTGCGGGAGGGTTAGGGCTAGTAGTAGGGATCTTATTACGACGAAATTAAGTTTCGTCGTAATAAGGTCATGTACAAAAAGAAATATTTTTTTCACTCTATTACGACGAATTTGAACATTCGTCGTAATAAGTTGTTCTATCATAAAAAATTCATAAAATAAATAGAAAGAAAAATAAAAAAAATTAAATTCATAAAATAAAAAATGGACCTATTACGATGAATTTTATAATTCATCGTAATACGTCTTTTTATTATGGCGAAATAATATTTCGTAATAAAAAGAAAGAAAAATAAAAAAAATTAAATTCATAAAATAAAAAATGGACCTATTACGATGAATTTTATAATTCATCGTAATACGTCTTTTTATTACGGTGAAATAATATTTTGCTGTAATAAATAGAAAGAAAAATAAAAAAAATTAAATTCATAAAATACAAATTGGACCTATTACGATGAATTTTATAATTCATCGTAATACGTCTATTTATTACGAAAATAATATTTCGCCGTAATAAATAGAAAGAAAATAAAAAAAAATTAAATTCGTAAAATACAAAAATGGACCTATTACGATGAAGTATAAACGTCATCGTAATAGGTCTTTTTATTACAGTGAAAAATTATTTCACCGTAATAAATAGACAAAAAATAAAAAAGTTTAAATTTGTAAAATAAAAAATGTACCTATTACGACAAATTTTATAATTCATCGTAACATGTCTTTTTATTACGGCAAAATAATATTTCGCCGTAATAAAAAGAAAGAAAAATTAAAAAATTTAAATTCGTAAAATACAAATTGGATCTATTACGACGAAGTATAAAATTCGTTATACATCTTTTTATTATGGTGAAAAATTATTTCGCCGTAATAAATAGATAGAAAAATAAAAAAATTAAATTCGTAAAATAAAAAATGGACCTATTACGATGAATTATAAAATTCATCGTAATAATACTTTTAATTACGGCAAAAGGTATTTCGCCATAATAAAAAGAAAGAAAAATTAAAAAAATTAAAATCGTAAATTAAAATGTGTACTTATTACGATGAATTATTATTTTCGCCGTAATAAGTCTCTTTATTATGGCAAAAATTTTTGCCGTAATAAAAAGAAAGAAAAATTAAAAAAATTAAAATTATAAAATAAAATGTGGACTTATTACGATGAATTATAAAATTCATCGTAATAAGTCTTTTTATTATGGTGAAAAAGTATTTCGCCGTAATAAATAATTGTTATGACGAATTTAATTTTTATTTCACCGTTATAAATAAACCTATAACGATGAAAATATTTCGCCATAATAAGTTCACCAAATGTACATTTGGCTAGCAATCTTGAACTGAGTGCCAACATTCGCCTTGCTCCTCCAGGAAGAGACTTTTCATGGTAGGAAACATGCCCTTCTTCATAGAATGCAATAGTACATGATCCAACCGTCAAAATCCAAACTATCAAAGTATATCTAGGATCTTGCAGCATGAAATTTATATAGAAATAAAATTTATTTATGAAATAGCTCACTGTATCTTCTACTCTGTCGTTATCCCACCTCGAGTCTGGCCTTGTGACATTGCTCCCTAAATATACCAAGGACCTCACCCATTGTAACCCAATTGACCAGAGCCCTCAACACTGGACTTACAACTTAGACCCAGGAATGTAGAACTGAAACATTCTATTTGGATCCAAATTTAAATTAATATAATTTATTATGCCAATTCAAAATTAGTATTCTTATTGTACATAGACAGCAATCAAAATCCCAAGGAAGTGTTTCTTGGATCACTGTAAAAATATGTAAGGATTTCTTTCCATGCTCTTGTATAATTTTTGACATATTTTACTTATTATCTGCTAGGTAATGAGTTTGATTAATGTATACGTTTTATGCTGATAATGTGTGAGGAGTTATCTAATATGGAATAGGTTTAGTATACGTACTTTATGTATGCATGCGTTATAATATTATTCATGATAACATGATGTTGGTATATGATATTGATGTGCAAATGTATTGTAATGTTGTAAAATTTTTGAGCCCATCTAGTTTGGTCCAACCCACTTCTAAACCTTAGCTCACTTCTAACCTAGCTCATTTATCACTATTCATCTTCCTTTTCTAAACTCCCTTACCGCCAATATCCATGGCTGACTAACGGCAGGAATGGCAGGGGTGGGTCGAATTGAGGTTGGCAAAGAGGGCATAAGACTACCGTGGCCACCAATGGAAAGAACGTTGGTTTGTTGATGGTTAAGTATCTGCTAGCTAGGGGGCCATTCATGGCCCTTCGTTCTAAGAGAACGGCAGGCTGGCTTTTTCTTCGATGAAGACCCGACTAGTCGGGCCTAAGTGGGTGGATTTGAGTTAAGCCAAAGGATTTAGGCAGGACCGGGCTCATGGATCAGTGAAAAGCTAACTCAATTTTAGGCTAAGCCAATGTAGAGTTACTTGTTTTCCTTGGGCTCTATATCGGACTCTATATTATCAATGGAGGCCCAAATTGGTAAAGCAAGCCCATGCCGTTTTCTTTTTTATGATTGTTTGGGATAAAGGAAAACTCTTTCTCCACCGCGCGCGCATCGTGTGATATGATTGGCCACGCACCGCACATGCAATGCGAAAAGGACAAAAATGCTCATAATGCATAACTGCATACGTGCGCTCAGTTACCACACAATGTGCAAAGACTTTTTCTTGGGATAAATCCTTTTAGGCCAGAATGTTCTAAGCAATGTTTTGAAATCCGGACCGAACAACAAATCGGCTTGACATTTGGGTCGTAGGTCAATCGGTTCGATCGGATAAATCGATTCGATCGAACCGAATGATATTATAATTTTTAATTTAATAATATAAAAATAATAATATATAAATATCAATCCAAGTGAAAAACTAAAAATTTTAAAAATTTAATTCTAATTTCATTTATCAAAACTCAACTCAGCTTCAAAAAATATGTAAGCTAAGAAGTTTGAACCCAAGACCATTTGTATACAAGTCTTCTTTCTTAACAATTCAAATATTCTTTTAATTTTTACATTTATCAAAACTAAAAATCTAAAAATCAGGGTTTGAAACCTGGCTGATTTAATAGATTTTTTTGGTTTTTATTGGATCATATAAAAGTTAACTTTAATAATAAAACCGAATCGGACTAATGATCGAGTTCTAGTTGAATTGATTCGACCAATCAGGTTCGGTTTTCAAACCATGGTTCTAAGCCTAAAATAACCAACTGGTGAGCATGAAGCTATGGACTAATTGTTGTGGGTCCATGGGTTGAACCTAGTTGAGCTTGAATTGGTCTAATTAAACACTAGCTAGGCAACTTAATGTCTTGATTGAGCTCTGATTAATCCAGTAATATAAGTGCAGGGATAGCTAAAAACCAAATAGGTGGATTAGATGAATGGGCCCAGAGATGTATTATTTAAATGAACTTCATTGATTTGGGTTTATTAGGACCTTATTTGCATCGGGTTAAGTTTTAAATAATTTTTAGGATTATATTATTTTTTGACATGATGTTTCGACGTGGGTTAAGGGATGGTACAAGTTTTCCATGCATATGCATCTAGGGTTTAACTTTTTAGCTTGTTTTAACACTTAGAATTTTCAATATGTACCTGTTCTTCTATTATTTGTCAGAAGATGGGTTGACTTGATGGGACGGTGCAAATTCCAGTCCTCCACTTGCATCTGGATGTTGATAGTTTAATTTGCTTGGCAGTTTCATGCCAAGAATTTCCAAACATGTACCTTTGCTTCTTTTGCCCGTCAAAGGTGGGCTGACTTGACCTCAGTCCTGTCTGAATCAAATGGTGAGGGCATTCCTAGCCGTCCACCCCAACAATTTAAGGTAGTGTTTAATAAAAAAATATTATTTCTGGATAAGTGTACGGGATAGAGTTTATCCACTGGTTATCCCTAGGAATATCCCTTGACTATCCCATTGATCATATCAAATGCAAAAAGGTAAATCCATGGGATAACTTTTTTTACTCTTATTTGAAGGGATAACCAGCTATTCCTGCATTCTCTAGGGAATAAATTGAGAGGATATCCCAAGGTTAACCATGGTTAACCATGGATTATCCCTTTGGTTAACTTTATTCCCAGCTATCCCTTATAGTTATAGCTTTTGGGAATAAGAGGGGATATCCCCTTGGATATCCAGGGGATATTCCCTCTTATCCCCTATTTCAAACACTACCTAAGTGACTAAAATGATCTCATGGCCAGACCATTTATAAACAGAGAGAAGAGCTTGATCGGAGGATAAAATTGTCATTGCGCAAACTGATTCTCCAACCAAAGTGCAATAGTATGACCGGTAAACAATGACAATAGAGGGAGGGAGGGAAAAAAAAAAAAAGACTTGCAGCAAATGGTATCCCATCAATACATGCGTACGAAATTTCATTGCAGATCATGATAAGTATAAAGAAAGTTAACCTATTTCTTTTAACAAATTCAAAATCAAATACCTTTTCAAATGACCTATAAACAAAGTTGCAGCCTCTCTCTCTTTTACATATGAAATAATAATGATCCCTTAATTTCGTTGTGCTTGAGATAAAACCAATTAAAATTAAATTTAAATAATAAAAGTTTTATTTCTATAGTTTAAATTATTTGGTGCAATTTACTATCTTTCCATATGCATCAAAATTTGATTTGAAAATTCTTAAACCATGCATCAAGTGATACAGAAATTGAATTGGTTTACCATTTGTAAACCCCTAACCTTTAAGCCAAGATATCTATTTTATTATATAACATAGGCCATCTAACGTTTTGATCACTTGTTGAATGAGTTATATATCTTAAAATTATATGATTTTTAATATATATATATATATATATATATATATATATAAAAAATAACAAATTATATTTAATAACTCAAATCATTGGTTATAAAATTATATCATTTATATCTAAATTTGATGGGATTTAAAAGGGGCTCGGCTATAGTGTAGCCAAGTAAAGAATCTGATCACCTTTTTTATTCTTGAATCCATATGAATCCTGAAACTACTCTATCTTTTTTATTTTTTTATCTTTAAGATTCATTAACCTTGTAGATCAATGGTAGGCAAGGCAACTAAATCTAATTTTGGTTACATTTGAATATAACATAATCCAGCATCCGATCATCTTTCCTACCCTTGGATTTACATGGATTTTGGAGCTATCCCATCTTTTTTAGTTTTTCTATCTTTAAAATCCATAAATTGTGTAGATCAAAGAGTGGAAATATGAATGTAGCCAAGTTTAGGATATGGTCATTTCGTTCATCCTTGAATTTATATGGATTCTAAAGCTAACTTATTTTTTAATCTTTGAAATTCATGAGCTGTATGAATTCAAGAATAGGGAAGATGATCGAATGTAGCCTTGACTATATTTGAATATAGTCATATCTACTTCTTTCCGTATATATATTATGGATAATTGTGACAAAAGTATTGCCATATATTGTATTTTATGGCCTCTTTCTATGGTTTCATATGTGATAGAATCGAAGTAGTTCTATAAAGTCCTATAAGCATATTTTAGGAAGCTTCATGGATTCATTACTTCTAATGTTGTAAAAAACTTTCTTTCAAACTTATCCCTTCATTTTTCATGATTACTAAGTTGATATTTGAGTTTTCTGTCGAAAAAAGTTTGGAACTGAGGGCAGAAACAAATCATTATGATTATCACTCATATATACGTAAAAGCTTATACTAATATGTTCAAAAAAGTTTAAATAAAAATAAAAAGGGGACCCACATGAGCAAAAAGCTCGCATGGGTTGTTGGCATTACGCTCGTGAGGCAAGCGTTCCTCTAACGCTCACTTGAGGAGCGTTTCGTGAGCGTTAGTGGCCAACGACCAATTTTTTTTTTAATATATATATAGGGAAGCTTTGGTCATGGTCATTCTGCAGGACTGGAATAGCTGAGTTTATGGCCACCTTCCTTTTCCTCTACATCATCATCCTCACCGTCATGGGTGTGGTGAGGTCCCCTAGCAAGTACTCCATTGTGGGCATTCAGGGGATTGCTTGGACCTTTGGAGGCATGATCTTTGTACTGCTAGCACCTCTGATTTTGAGATTCTACTATTGCGGAGATCAATCAGGAAACTGCTAAAAAAGATAATTCATTTTTTCTTTATTATTATTTTTATCTACTTATTGGGCATCTGAAGGAATCATTGGGTTATACTTCCATGCGATCGTGCTTGCGATAGAAGGTTCAGATCAAGCCGAATCATTATATCTTGGGGATAGATCGCCAACAATCTGCACGAAGGGATGAAAGCTGATCCTTAGGGTTGTGTGTTGGCTTATGGGGGCCAGCGTCTCCCTTGTGATTCACTGCCATGGGCTTATGGGGGCCCACATATGGCATCGGTGTTTGACAGCCCAACCAACCGGTGCATGCCACATGGACGCACTGCGAAGCCCCTCATGTCTGCCCGCCACTTAGCATGGGGCTCTGCACTACCGTTGTGAACTGTGGGGGTGCTCTGCAGGAATCAGCCTTGGGCTTAAGGAAATAAAGTACCGCCTTTACTGATAGCTATAGCTTTTGGTAAGATGGTAAGGGGCTTGATCCTAAAACCTGGTATCAGAGCGAGGTTGTTGGTTCGAATCCCCGGGTGTCGCTGGGAGGGAGAATTGTTTGCTTATGGGGGCTAGGTGTCGCTGGGAGGGAGAATTGTTGGCTTATGGGGGCTAGCGTCTCCCTTGTGATTCGCTGCCATGGGCTTATGGGGGCCCACATATGGCATCGGTGCTTGACAGCCCAACCAACCGGTGCGTGCCACATGGACGCACTGCGAAGCCCCTCATGTCCGCCGCCGCTTAGCGTGGGGCTCTGCGCTGCCGTTGTGAACTGTGGGGGGTACCCTGCAGGAATCGGGTAGCGTCTCCCTTGTGATTCGCTGCCATGGGCTTATGGGGGCCCACATATGGCATTGGTGCTTGACAGTCCAACCAACGGTGCGTGCCACATGGATGCACTGCGAAGCCCCTCATGTCCGCCCGTCGCTTAGCGTGGGGCTCTGTGCTGCCGTTGTGAACTGTGGGGGGTGCCCTGCAGGAATCAGCCTTAGGGCTTAAGGAAATAAAGTACCGCCTTTACTGATAGCTATAGCTTTTGGTAAGATGGTAAGGGGCTTGATCCTAAAACCAACATACCAATTGTTGACCCAATTATTGATTTTGATGATTAATAAAGGAATTGAGTATATTTATTTGATTACTAATGGATTTGAGAAGTGTTTCAGGAGTTAAAATTATTTGATCAATTTAAATGAATTAAGAAACGTGTTTTGAATCAATTGCAAAACTTTAATTTCAAAGTTTCAGAACCTGGAGTCGACACCTAGAATCTCTGGAGCTGACCCCATGGCCATTCAAATTTTATTTTGATTTTTGATACGGTCCGGAGCCGACACCCAGAGTTTCGGAGTTTCGGAGTCGACACTTACAGTGTCTGGAGCCGACTCTGATGCGGGGACAGAACGTTGATTTTTTGAGCATCCTGGAGCCGACACACACAGTATTCGAGAGCCGACACCTGACGATGGCGAGCCGACACTTACTTTTTCGAAGCCGACTCCTCAACGAACTCGGAAATTTCTATTTTTGAAAAAACGATCTGGAGCCGATACCTGAAAAGTTGGAGCCGACTCCAACCTGACTGGGACGAAAATTTAAATTGCCAGATCAGCTCTAACGGTAATATTTTATTTTTACCTAATTTCTAACGGATATATTTTGTTTACAGGTACATTCCAATGGCTAGTTTTCTTCCCAAAACGGATTAAAAGAAATCTATAAAAAGGGGAAAACACCCGTTTGAAAAGAGACGACGGAAAATAGAAAAAATTTCAAATCAAAAATCCGAGAAAGCCTGAGCCTGAATCTCAAGAGAAAAGCATTCAAACTCAAATCCTTCCACTCCAAAAAGCTCAAAGAGGAATCCAAGGCGCTCAAATCAAAAATCGGTGGATTTTTCAAATTGAAGAAAAAGCTCTTTCTTCCATTTCCAATCTTCTCAACTGCAACGACCGTGAGGATTAAAGCTGAGGCTTGATTCATCATTCCAAAGGGAGAAGAGGAAAAGAAGAAAAGAAGAAAAGCTCAAATTCAATCATCTCCAAACAGGCTTTTCTAAACTTGTTTACTTTATTTTGAATATTTGCTCAACTAAGGAGCTGTGAATCATTGTAAAATATTCTTATATTTGTTTGTGCTAGTTCTATCAAGGGGATTGAACTAGTGGAGGTTGTTAACCTTGGGTCAAGCTAGATTAGCTTGAGTTTAGGGTTTTGTGCTGGTGAGCCCGAAAAACCGACTGGGTTCGTTGTGATCCCGGAGGAAAAACAACATGTTGTGAGTTGTGCTCTTGTAAAACAACTCGGCTGTAATCTAGTTGGTTATAGTGTGGACCCAAGTGAATCTTGGGAGTGGACGTAGGTATTGGATACACCGAACCACTATAAAATCCTTGTGTTTGTCGTGCATTCATTATCTCTATCTTTATCTCCTTGTTTGTGCTTTATATTTGCATTGCAATTAATTTCATTTGTCTTAGAGCAGATAATTTTTTAAAAAGGTCAAATTTTTTAAAGAACCCAATTCACCCCCCCCCCTCTTGGGTTGCCATCTGGGCCAACAATTGGTATCAGAGCAAGTGCTCATTGTTTATTTGATCACACGATCAAGAGCTAAAGATCCAAATGGCAGCTCATGTTGGATCATTTGCCGAAGGTCATTCTACGAATAGACCTTCCTTATTTAATGGTTCCAACTATTCATATTGGAAAGCAAGAATGAGGATATTCATTCAAGCTTCTGATTATAAATTGTGGGGTGTTATAACTAATGGACCTAGTACACCACACACATTGTTGATGGCACTATTGTTCCAAAGCCCGAAAGGGATTGGAATGATAATGATAGGAAAATGGCACAGCTTAATGCTAAGGCCATGAATGTCTTATATTGTTCATTAGATGCTAATGAATTTAATCGCATTTCTACATGTAATTCCGCAAAAGAGATTTGGGATAGATTAGAGGTTACCCATGAGGGTACAAACCAAGTAAAAGAATCTAAAATAAATATTCTTGTTCATAAATATGAATTATTTAACATGGAGCAAACTGAAACTATAGCTTGCATGTACACTAGATTTACCGATATTGTGAATGGTTTGAAAAGTCTTGGAAAAACCTATACTAATTCTGAACTTGTTCGCAAAATTCTTAGGTCACTTCCAAGGACTTGGGAAGCAAAGGTGACAGC